>PISX010006094.1:0-100721 GCA_004024625.1 Mellivora capensis
AAAAAAAAAAAAAAAAAAAAAAAAAAAAAAAAAAAAAAAAAAAAAAAAAAAAAAAAAAAAAAAAAAAAAAAAAAAAAAAAAAAAAAAGGACGAAAAAAGAAAAAAAAGAGAAAAATGGAGAGAAAAAAGGGAAAACCCAGCCAAAATGAGCCCCAAAAGTAAGATTTATAAGATCTATAAACAAAAACAAACAAAAAGACCGACAAAAGTAAAAGACAAGGAAAAAAAAAGAAAGAAAAACCCAGCCAAAATGAACCCTAAGAATAAGATTTGTATATTACAAAAAACAAAAACAATTACATAGAAACACTAACAGAAGAATAAGATAGGAAGTTGGTTATAAACACTCAGTGTGGGCGAGGAAGGTTATTTCAGTTCTTTCTGGGTGAATCTTGTTATCTTTGTTAAAGGACTCAACTTTCCAGAGATACAGGGAAATTAAAACTGGTTTATATATAGGGATAATATTGAATAAGGAAAAAGGATTACCTCGAAGCTTAATATGTATATGTATATTAAAAAAAGAAAAGAAAAAAGAAACACAGGTGTATGTATGGAAAAAGTTCAAGTTAAAAAAAGTTACTATGGAATATGTTATATTAAACCTCTAGTTGTAATGGTAAGTAGGTTAAAAAATTAAAAGAATAAGAATCATGAGAACGAATTACAAAAAAAAAAAAAAAAGAAAAATTGTGTCTTTTAAATATACAGGTTTTGGGGCAATACCAGGAGCTTAATATATTGTTTTCCCCTGATGTTGGGGTTTTACAGTTTTATGGGGACCTTGTGGTGGTTGTCCTCTTGTTCTTTTGGCTTGTCTTCTGGGGGAGCAGTCTGCTGCATTGTTTTTCAGTTAGTCCTGCTTGGGCTGAGTTGCCCTGACCCTTATCAAGGGGCTGGGCTCAGGGGAAACCGTGTTTTGTTTTGTTTTTTTTCTGTTGTTGTTGTTTTGTTTTGTTTTTTAGCTTTTATTCTCTGGAGGTTTTTGTTCTTTTGCGGCTCTTTGTGGCTTTTTGGAGGTTTAGTGGAAAATAAACTGTCCGCACCCAGACCTCCACCTCAGAGACAACCCTCTATCTGCTCTGCTCTGGGTGGTCCAGGACACACATACTGCCCTTCTGCAAACTCCACTGAACAGCACTACTTCCCACAGATGGTACACACCCCCAGCCACCATATCAGTGGTCGCCTGAGGTCACCACTTGTTTCTGCACCCCCGTAGCACTAAAACTGTGAGCAGTATTCATCCAGGTGAGCCCGAACCTGGGTGGCTGCTGTTGCCGGGACTGCTGTATGGGGTCCACGCCCACGCTGGCTGTGCTCACACCCGGCAGAAGCACAGGTCATGGAAGGCTGTGGGCTGAAGGACCCTGACTGAAGATTGCGCTGGGTTCTCTCAGGCATGGGCTGGATATGCTCAGAGTACTGTACAGGTCATGGACGGCTGCCGGTCCAGAGACGGGGTGGCGCCCACACCAGGCTCTCTCAGGTGCTGGCAGGAATGTGGCCAGCCCCAGCAGTGGTGCAAGCAGCGGAAAGCTGTGGGCTCAGGGACCATGGACTGAAACCCCTCCCCCCAACACACTGCACTCTCTCTGGCATGGGTGGTCATCGGTGGTAACTGTCCTAGGACCATGGGCTTGGGCCCATGACTGTGACCACCCAATTCCACCAGTTGCCCTTAAGATATTTTGTTCTTTTTGATTGCTTTTAACCAGTCTCCAAGTTAATCCTCATCCCCAGTCAGAGGCCACTTTCGTGTTGGGGTATTGCTTTCTAATGGGTTGTTTCTGGTGACTCCCTCCCCCTTCTGTTTATCTTCTGATAATAGTCCAAGCATTCCCACTCTGCTTTACCTCTCCACTGATATCTTCTGCCCCATAGAGATCCAGAAGTCTATAATGTTACATCTCAGGCTGATTTCATGGGTTTTCAGAGTGTTCTGGTAGATATTTAGCTCACTTTTGGAGACCGGTTGAAGCTCCAACTTCTCCATCTTCAGCTTCTCCATCATCTTGCCCCTCTTCCACATGTATATATTTTTAAATCAGCATTTGGTTTTACTAGAGTTGAGTTCCAAATAATTCTTCACAAGATAATCCAATCTCAGTCTTCTAAGTAAATAGACAGATATAATTATGTAAAACCTAAAAGTGCATAATTTTTAATTTTTGAATTTCAAAGGCATCTTATATTTTTTGGTGATGGCTTTATATAGCCAGTTTTTATTTGATTTTTATATCAAGTAGGAATCAATATGTTTTTGTTTCTACATATCATTTTATATGTGAGGTGGGAATAAAATACAAATAAATAAATAAATATAATAAAATGCTTCATGCCTCATGAAATCTGAGTGAAACTTCATATATCAATACAGTTCATAAACTATACACAGAAATTATATTATAAAAAAGCTATATTGTAAAAAAAGTGATATAAACAATGTCTGTATGAGTTCATATATATTGTGGGATCAGTGACACCCACAAAAAACAACAAAAACAAACAAACAAACAAAAACCCTCCTGTATAGTGTTTCCCAAATGGAGATTTCATTTGCTTGTTATAATGATCACATGAGGAAGACACTATCATTATCCCCATTTTTCAAATGTAAAAGAAGAATTTCACTGAAGTTCAGCTCTTAATTCAAGTTGAGGTAACTTATAAATGGCAGATAAAAACTCTAATTCATGGGTTTGAGCTTTAAACTTAATAACTTCCCCAGTATGCCATGTTATTTTTCTTGAAGAAAACTTGATGGAGAAACCAGAGTTTGGACTTGAAGGATTTTTTGGGGTGAAAAAAAGAGGTTTACTTTATAGGTGGTGATACTGCATACAGAAAATTCCAGAAGTGGGAATATTTTAGATTATTTTAGGGACATGAAAGATGACTCTGAAGGCAGTTTACTGCAAGTACTGAAAATAACTTGTGAATAATGTTAATTGAGTTTCAATTATATGATGAAACCAGACCACAGAGTTTGGTTTTGTTGTGGGCAGCAACTGAGAATGGTGGTGATTTTGAGAGTAGTTGTTGAGTGAAAGTGATATTTATAAAACCTATTTTGAGAATATGTTGATATTGAATATAGGAAAAGTTAACTCCTTGCATATAGAAGAAAGTGGAAAATAGCCAGGAGTTAAAATACGCTGAACATTCATTCAGCAATTGTATATTGAGTCAGGCAGTTTACAACGTGTTTGTGTTTTTCAGGCAGAGATAGTGGGAAGTTGATCAAAGAGCCTGTGTGAAATGCATCCAAGTGTGCTCATAGAACTGCATAAATAACAACAACAATAATAACAAAAGGCATGAGAAATAACGGCAGAAAGTGTGTCTACAAGAGGAATTCTGGTCAGCTTTTGAAAGATACTCTTTGCCTCTGGCTTCCCTATTAGTGGGATGATGGAAGACTTTGGTGAAAAGCACCTGAACAGTGATGGGAGCAGAGGCAGGAGTGAGAAGGGAGTGGGAATACAGCAGGTGCGGTCTCTGTTTTGGAGAAATTTAACAGTTAAAAAAAATAGGAAAGAAAGGATGCCATTTGCAGGAAAGTTCAATCAGCAAAAGTGACTTATTCTTGAGTGGAGGCTAAGAAAACTGAATGAGATTATAGACAGAGGATTTAGAACCATTGGAAAGACAGAAATGGGAAATAAAAACAAACAGCAAATCCTGATAGGACAAAACTCAGAAAGTGAGATGTGATAGAGTGTAAGGTGGAGATCTTAGCTTTGAGGGGAGGATTGATGCTAGTCCTGCTGAGATATGATGATACAATGACAAGTGTGGATAAATGACTGTATCTACCATTATAGATGAAAGAACTCTATCCCTCCCCAAAATGTGCTATCACAATTATCTTTAGTCAGAAAAGACATTTGATGAGGCTTAATATCTCTTTAACCATTTTTTTATTGAACAGAGTAAGATGTTTATATATAAAAATAAACTAGACTTTCAAAAACAAAGAGATGAGTCACATTGCTCTTGCATTATCCTAGAAAACTTGTTTGTAAAATGAGGTTCAGTTTAAAAAATGAAGTCTATTTCAACTAACTGGATAAGGCTTATAAAAATTTAAAAACATGAATACTATTTTCCTGTGTTTATCTGTTTTAAGTCCTTCTAATTATAGAGCTTCTCTTTCTTATAATTAATTACTATATTTTAAATTCTGCTACCTTGTTCAGGTCACCTAAAATTAGATTTGAGAGACTGGAAGTGTTCTCACTATGCATTACTGAAAACTGAAGTGATAATCTAAGACTACTATGCTTGTTAAAATTCTGAAGTGTGTTTGTACCATTTTGAAATTCCTCATGTGCTTCCCTGTCACCCCAGTCCTTCTCTCAGATCCCCCAAATCCTAATGTTTCAGTAACTGGAGAGATAATTCCAATTATGTCAGGTAGCTTCTGACCATGCTGCTTGCTAGGTCCAGATTATGACTTCTGGTTGTGAAATGTCTTGAATGCCCGGGGTTTTCTGAGCTGAATCATTTTTTCTGCAACATTGACATAGTCTTAGGAATTCATGCCTTCTCAATGATCACATTCTTCTCCCTGTCACACAGATCATTGGGTAGAATTGGTGATCTGGTTGAGTCTTTTCATTTACAAGGTAGACTAAAGGAGCCTCATAGAATAAGCACACCTTTACTACACAAATGATCATTGGGAATCAAGGATGGATTATTTCTCAAAGCAACCATACACTGAATACCCATATTGCCTGGTTCCTGGGATAATTTCAGTTAAGAGCATTGCTGTTTCTTAAACTGCCCCCATCTTCCAGAAAGACAATGACAAAATACTGAAGTTAGCATTTTCCAACTGAAGTATCCCAGTACTGGTCAAAAGGGTTTGAGATGCTGATACCCTCAATTTTGAGGTTAATTCCCAAGGTCTGGAGTAATCTCTATAAATAACATATGCTATTTACTTTTGTGTAATTTGCAAATATTATCATTGCTTTAATGTGCTTTGATATGATGATTTGGGAAGGACTGGTTAAGGTACAATCTATCAAGCCACGTGCCAGCTGTCTTATCAGTTACCCAGCAGTGATGGAAGTCAAGAAAAGAGTATATTAAAAGTGAGGAAGACTATAATCTCTAGTCTATGAAGAAACTACTTAGCTCTTTCTTTCATCCAAACAAATTTCTTTTTTATCCCTACATGTTACCACTAGGAAAAATCTACAAGTATTGTATACTGCTTCTGAGAAATTCGAACATTTTTTCTGTTTTCTCAAAATTTGTTTCGTGAATGCCAGATGTGCATTTCACTCCCTCTATCATGTTAATCAGTGACCTGACAATCTTAAGGATGCAAAACCAAACCAAAACAAAACAAAAAACCAAAATCTTTGATTCGAACCAACACATATTTTACTTAAAACAAACAAACAAATAAACAAAAAACTTGCTTTTAAAAAGAACTACTGAGTCATGTTTGGCCTTTATAAAATTTCTAGGCTCCCAGGTTTGAAGTGTTCTTTCTGTGGGCTATTTTTGGAATTTTTACAGAGAGATCTAAATATATCTGGCCTAAACACTACTTTGACATTCATACAAGGATATATATTCTCAAATTTCTAAGAATCAACGAATTAATTTTAAAAAGAACTGCATTGTGACTCTTGGTCATAGAAATTTATAGCTTTTCAAAACTAATTTATATTTTTCAATTTTATTTTTAAAGTGAATTTATGCTAATCTTAAAATTAAAAGATTTAATATTTAGAAACTCTCGGTGAAAAGAATTTCACTTACTTTTATTCCTATAATTTGGATTTAAATTTGTGTAT
Organism: Mellivora capensis; assembly: GCA_004024625.1. Lineage (NCBI taxonomy): Eukaryota > Metazoa > Chordata > Mammalia > Carnivora > Mustelidae > Mellivora > Mellivora capensis. Next base: position 5,820 of record PISX010006094.1, read on the forward strand.
TTGTATTATATATTTTTTCTATATATGTATTATATATGCATATTTATATATATATATTTATATATAATGTATGTTTTCAAATATATTGATATTCAAGGTACAGAGACATGTTACAATAAAATGAGTTGTGGATTTGGAGTGATGGGCATTAGACAAAACTAATAGACTTGTATGTCAGTAACTGTATAAATATACATGAAAAAAAAATACCAGGAAACCAATTAGCCAGTACTTCATCTATTGAAACTCTATCATAACAATGTATTTACATCACCCAGATACAAAATGTTGAAAGCTCTTTTAGCATCAAACAAAATCACATATACCCATCACTCATTTTGAGAAGATATTTCAAAAAAGTATCTTACTTTTGGCAAGTCCGGCTTTTTTGGGGGGCGGATCTTAAGATTTAAAAGCAAGTTATGTGATTTAAGTGTTTATGAAAAGGCAGGGGGGCCTGGGTGGCTCAGTTAGTTAAGCATCTGCCTATGGTTCAGGTCATGATCCTGGAGTCCCAGAATAGAGTCTCACCTTGCACTCCCTGCTCAGTGGTGAGTCTGCTTCTCCCTCTGCCCTACACCCTACTTGTGCTCTCTCACTTGCTCTCTTTCAAATAAATAAATAAAGTCTTTTAAAAAACCACAAGTGTTTGTTGGGAAAGATGCTAAAAGCTTTTGATACGATCCCTACAACAACTTGATGAAGCACAGAAAAGGTACATATTTTTTTCAACTTATTGTTTATAAGTGATGGGACCAAGAATCTGGGTCCAGAGTCTGTTAACAGGTCCACTCTGCTGCATTTATTTACATAATTAACACATGTTGGATTCCTATTCTGAGCCCACATCTCACAAAAAAGCTCACAAAGTTCAGAGCTTTGCCATCAATAACTTTTGACATTCACAACAAGCCTACAAGATAAACTCAGTCGATAGTTTTATTTATACATGAAAAAAAATTAATGCTCAGCTGATTTACTAAACTAATGTCCCATGGGTATTAACATTGCTGTGATTAAATTCTAAGTGTGCCTGACTATAGAATCCGGGCTCTTGTTGTAATCAGTGTCAGATTAACATTCGATTGTAGTCATATGGCATGACTGCACTTGGATTTAGGAGAGCTGGGCAAGATTAAGAATCACGGCATGGCGAATTTGGAGAGTGCCTATCAAAGAAGTGTAGATAAGGTATGGGAATAAGCTACCTGAATTTTAGATATAGCAGTGTACAATTTGGATGTTGGATGACAGTTCGGAATTGGTGAGCTTCAGGAGACTTGGTATTTCAACCTAAGTATAATTTTTAAAATGCAAAGAGCGATCATGTAATGTACTATTATCATCAGCAGGAGACCTCAATGAGTATGCTTTGTTCATCATTGCCGCCCCACTCCTTAGTAAATTCTGTGGTATTATAATTGCTCAGTAAAGATTTTTTTAAACAAAAAAGTCCATATGTAAGTAAGTATATAACTAGCTATTATATACTATTATATATATAAGCATATATATATTTACTTATAATAAAGTAAATAAGTATATAACTAGCTATTCTTAATAAAAATGATATAATTTTAGATTGAGAGAGCTTCATTTAAATTCCACTAAAATCTTTTTGTTCTTTTTACTCGATTCAATTCTAACAAGAGCTCTGCCAAGGAGTTGCAATTCTCCATATTTCACAGTTGAGGAAATTGAGATGTACAGTGTTTAAGTACCTGGCCCACTTAATCTAAAGATAAGAGGTAAATCAATGATGCAAACCAGCCATCAGATTTTAAGTCTATGCCATTTAAAGTTTGAAAAGAATATTTGTGTCTTTAATGTATCATTTGTATTATTTGGAATAAACACATACAATTTTTTAAAGATTTTATTTATTTATTTAACAGAGAGAGAAAGAGATCACAAATAGGCAGAGAAGCAGGCAGAGAGAGAGGAGGAAGCAGGCCCCTGCTGAGCAGAGAGCCCGATCCAGGGCTCGATCCCAGGACTCTGAGCCAAAGGCAAAGGCTTTAACCCACTGAGCCACCCAGACACCCCCAAATACATACTATTTTATATCCTATGCAGTTTTTAAAAATTAGGTTTTTAATCACGTGGGCTAATTTGGACATCCCTGAGAGTCAGAACTGCCTTCTGGCAGTTATTTTCTATAGTTTTGTCTTGTAAATTAAGGCTGGTAATTTCTTGTACTTAATGGTTTTAGTATTAAAAGCCAAACTAACCCATTTTTACATTTTTGTTTTTCAGGTCCTGAAGAGGTAGAAATCAAGTGCCCCTTGAAACACATTGCTTGCCTTGGTACCAACAAATGTGTTCATTTATCCCAACTGTGCAACGGTGTCTTGGACTGCTCAGATGGGTATGATGAAGGACTGCATTGTCAGGGTGAGTCTGTTTGTGGAACAATCCGACCACACTATTAAATTATTCACAGTTTAATGGAAGTTCAAGAACCTATAACCTGCCTTTTCTTTCAACCATAACCATATCAGTTATTGAGAAAGCAAGAATTTTATTGCCAGAAATAGTCAATATGCATTTCAAACCTGTAACTGGTTGTGTTTTATTGAAAAATAACATTAGGAAAAGAAATACACTTGGACTTTGACACTGGACTCTGAAACAATTACATATTTCATGGAAAACAGTACTCTTGAGGAAAATACAAATGAGAAGTCTTTGTCACAGGAGATTAATACCATACAGTGTCACAAATTTATTTCTCTAAACCTTTGCTTAAACAAAGAGTATTTGAGGTAAAACCTCTGCAACAAAATATTTTAGTATGAGGTATTCCCAGGAATTTTTCCTTAATGTTACTTCCATGAAGTTATACCTATTTTCCTATAATTTTCTTTCTTTTTAAAAAAGCAACATCTATGTTCTACAGTGGTCATGATTTCACCTACATATTAATGAAGGGAGGGAGAAATAATTAAAATCTAAAAGTTAACTAAAAGTTATCCAGAATATGGAACACTCTAATAAAACTGGTTGGAGAGAGGAAATGAAGTATGAAGCCAAAAAAAGAAAAAAGAAAATGTTGAGGATTGAGGTAAGGACCCAAATCTGGAAACAGAATCGAGGTATCAGTCAAGTAAATATGGCTCCAAGATAAAGCCCAGAAAGAAACCACTGAATCAAAAGTCTCTCAGTCAAATTCCCACCAGCTGAGCATAACACAAAGGGTATTTATTGAAGCTGAGCAGTTAAAGAGTAAGTAACCTGTCCTTTGTGATTGAGGTCAGTAAGACAATAAGGAATAGAGAACTATAGAAAACTGGAGATACATGTCTGGTCTCTGACCAGATTCACACAAACTAACTGCTGTCATGTGCAAACAGGTCACAGGTTACTTAAAATTCCAGTTTTTCAGAAGCAGCTCCATATCTGTATGTGTTTACATTGTTCAATGTAAGCTACTTCTTTTTAAAACATTGTGTGGCCAACCATGTACAGACCAAACAAAACCTGTCTGGAGTCCTGTCAGGGCTTACTGGCTTCCAGCTGCCTACCACAAGGCTGAATGAAGTAACTGGATTCAATACCAGAGATGGAGAGATATGCTGGAAAAACGAGTAAATCTTAGAAAGGTAGTCCAAGGTGGTAAGGCTATTGAGAGACCATAGATCATCCAGGCCACTGGGTCTTTCCCTTTTTCAGAAGAGACTATCTCTGGTTCTGTGGACAGATTCAGTCTGAGAAGTTAAAGCTTTTTCTTCTTTGGCTGAGCTTTGTTTCTTAGCCAGAATTCTGTCAGGGTCACAAAAGGAGCCAAAAAATTTTCGGTTTAAGTTATGAACACATGTATAATAATAATTGATAAGATATTTTTTATTTAAAGACCTTTGACATGTATTCTTTTTGTATAATTGCATATTTAAAGGAAGGATATTAACAGAAAAAAAGGTAAAGTATGGCATTATAAAGAGATAGGAGTCAAAGAGTTTAATTTTCTTTTCAGAAATTAATTATCTTTCTAGAGTCTAATTCTACCCACTTCAGTTATAATTCAGGCTTCTTATTACATTAAGAAAAAAAAGTTTTGGATAGATGTGTGACTGAGCTTCTAAAAGAGTGAAATTATCACATTGCCAAAAACTTCCTCGGAAGTGGTTCCACAAATTAGAATATCAAACATATTTCAGTGCTGTGAATCATATGAAAATATATCCGAGTTCTCTAGTAAAATTTAGAGTTGTGATCTAATAGGTGAAGGAATATGTTAATAGTAAAACAGGGGATTCATATAAATACAAAGTATTGGAATAAAAATAAAATGGTACTAGATTTATCTTGAACTTTTAAAAACTCAGTGTATACTTCAGACTGAGATACATTTAGCATATATAATTGTTTATGGTTCAATCTTTCTTCCCTGTTCTAATTCAGGTTTCTAACTGTTCCAACTTTCATATCTTTGTCACTAGTGACAAACTTTTTCTTTTCTTTTTTTTAGTAGGAGGCTGATTGAACAATTTTAGCCTTTTAAATATTTCTAAATTTTACCAAATGAAGCTTTTAAAATGCCAAGTAATTTATTATGGCCTGAGGTGGACTTAGAAATAACGAGAAGTATATTTGGATCTGTGCTTGCTATTCACCTTACTAGAGGGTGTATCTTCAGCCTGTCTCCTAATTTTATGCCACACCCAATGAAAACTTATTTTCTGATGAGTTAATTAGTCATGTTTCTAAAGAAATTTCTCATCTATAGAGATATAATAAAGAAAGAAACCAGATTAATTCAAACATTGTATTGATTCTTAGGGATGCTTTTCTCTTGTAGAAAAATTCTGCCTGAATCACTTTTTCCTGTCTAAATCCACTTCTCTTTTTGTTGCATTCTAAGCACATACTCCAATTTAAGTAATTATACATGAAACCAAAGATGTGATTCAAAGATGCATATGTCTCCTTTTTTTTTCTAATAAAGGATCCAAAGTATATTTAGTGGTATATTTGTATCCTTTGTGAAAATTAATAAGGAGAAAAGTTTAACATTTTGGAGGTGATATTCTGGTCTTGGGAATGGTTTTGTATCAACGAATTGTTTTCTGAATGTTCCCTAGAAAAAAATCAATTTCTCCCTGGTGAGGGTAATGAAAAGATATCTATTATTAATGATTTTCTATAACACTGATATTTTAATCTCCATAATTTAGCTCCATTTGAAGAAAGAAAAATGGATTTTTGTATATGGGTGTACTTATATGTAGGGATGTGCTTGTAAAAATTTTACAATGAGAATGTTCAAAATCACCACATTATATTTTAGAAAACTCATCTCTTCCTACATAGTATTTCATATCGGTAATAATATTACTATATCTAAATTGCATGAGCAATAAAATTGCATTCGGTACAGTCTAAGGCTTCTCAGTATAGGATATTTCCACAAAAATCCTCAGAACCATGCAAAGAAGTGAACAAATTCAACTAATAGATACCAGATCGATTGAACTGTATCAAAACACTATTTTGAAATTTGATATTCTTGAGGTAATTCATTATGTTAATATTTAAAGTGGCTGTGAACAAGAGAAGGCCCTTTTTAAAATTCACAATCCTGGTTAGAGTACATTTGCAGTGCAAAATAACCTAACATTTCAATGTACAAGAGAACAACAGTTTCTGTGACATTGTCCACTTTTACTCTATTAAAAGAGTACGGAAACACTTCATGTTAATGCAAAAAGAGATTCTGTCTTCTGTGTCTCAAGAAAACATGATTATGTAATCTACGTGATTGTTTACCCAGCATCGCAATGTCCTTTTCAATTTGTGTGAAGAGTTTACTAAAACTGATTAGGGAATGAAACTCTCTGCCGTCTGAAGAGCTCACCACCCAAACGTACAAATATGCACACACAAACACACATACTGTTCTTTCCTGATTTCTCTCTTCTATCCTGAACCTGTTCCTACATAATTCTGAGTGTATAACATGTTAGTTGGTGTATTTGATATGGAACCAAGAGAAGAATAAGATTCTCTTTTATATCACCTAACTCCTTGAATAATGCATATTCAGAATTCTTAAAATTCCATTAGATTTTTTTTTACTTTACTTGCCATTTGGAATATAATTTTTCTAATATGTACAATTATAATTTTCTCCACCCACTCACAATCTATTCTAATGTATTTATTTTAGATTCTAGGAATTCTAATGTATTTATTCTAATGTATTTATTTAAAAATTTATGTGGCTTTCTTTTTTCCTTTTATATTAATACTGGTAAAAATAAAGTCTTAGGTGAAAGTGCTAAAAAATCCTGGAATTAATTTACAAATTAGAGCTTTCTCAAAATGGATTGAGGTGAAATGGCAAACTTTATTATCTGTAATGACTCAACACAGGAAAATTAGTAATCCTTAAAACTTCTGTTTAAATCACATATATATTCCAAATATTCAGAAATTAATCCAGGTCAATTAATTTGATGCAATAATTGACTTGCAAAAATTAAATGTAATAAATTTAATTTAAAGTATTAAGAATTTTTAAAAAATTTAAAAAATAAAGTATTCAGAATTAATCTTTAGTTCAAATGTTCAGGATGCCAATTTTCATTCTTTCAGAAAAGAAATATTTTACCTTGTGATGATATTTTGTTAGTCATTACAACACTGATTTCAGGTGGACACAGGATTAGCTTATGTAGCTACCAGGAAGGAAGGAAGGAAAGAAAGAGTTTGGTGAAGCTGATGTAAAAGGCAAATAATTTTGGAGCACTTTATTTTTTTTACATTCACTTTATTGTATCAGTGAATCCTGCCCTATCCCCATTTTAAAAGTTCCTATTGAAAAATATTGCCAATCCTTTTTCTAAATTAAAATCAGTTTATCATGCTAGAGAAGGGAATTTCAGTATGCAGAATCCAAAAGCAAAGGTATGGAGAAGAGGTACAATTGCAGGCAATGTTAGAGGAAGTGTATCTTTTGGGCAACACAAAGCTTAAAGCTCGTGGAGAGAAAGAAACTTGACCAGTTTGTTTTCAAGTTACTTGAAACATCAATAAGCCAAGAGCTAGAAAACAAGCAGCTATAATTACCTAGGAGGACCTGGGTTTGTGTGCTCAGATCACTTTGATTATTGAAGTTCCTGCAACTTAAAAGTAGATTCTGATATATACATATATATAAATATATATACACACACACATATATATATATATATTTTTTTTGTCTTGAGTTGTGCTAAGGTGATGGATCACAGAGTCTCAAATCTATCTCAAGTATAAGCATTTTCTCTCAAAACGATTAGCTTCAGTAACTGAGTTAGTTTAATGAAAGCCTATGACTCTTACCACTTTTTGATTTCAGGACCTAATGCTTTTTAGAAGCAAAGCAACAATTCTTATGAAGAATAAGTGTTCTACAAGTGTATCGTCCTTTTGCAAGGCTATTACAGATGTTTATATTGACAAATAACACCTATGTGAAAATTAGGTGAATGTACTTGAACACTTTGTAAATATACGTATGTGTGTATGTGTATATGCATATTAATGTATACACACAGAGAGACATATGTACCCATATATAGGTACATATAAATGTGTATATTAATTTTCCAGAGTCTTAGACTTATAAATTCTGTTTAATTAGAAATATGTTGTTGCACAGATATCTGACTTTTTTTTTTTTATATCTGACTTCTTAACACTGATTTGTTAGAAGTGATTGCTAGACTAATCCTGCTCAAGAGACTTGGAGTTCAGATTTCAATTGTTTGTTTGAATATGTTGACTTCTAAAGACAGCTGACAAGCTAACTGACTGCCTGTGGGGAGAGGATAACTAATGTGGCTCTATATCATAGCCCAGCATGTGAAAAGATAATCTAAAGTAGTTTATTGTTTATTGGAAGTAAATCTTTTTGTAGTGGATTTACATCTTTGGTTAATGTTATTATATATTAATTAGTGTTCTCTGGCCCCAAACAGAATCGTTTTTAAGAATAACTGGAAAACAAACTTTGCAATATAAAAAGAATATCCTATAAGCATAGTAATAGCTTAAAAATGATCAAACACTGAAGGATCTAACTTAAAAAAAAAGATACTCTTTATTAAAACATCATCTCAGATTCTGTATCTTTCTTCTTGGTAAACAGTGGTTTAAAACTAGCTCATATTACATCCATATTTTTTGATCCAGTTTTATCTGTGGTAAGAATCCTGGTGCATTATGGACCTTTAATTGCTGCTGAATTATACTTTATTTCCAGGTGATTTTGGTTTTAAACGGATGCAAGTCAAAACCATGAATCCACAACTTATACCCCAGTGGAGTGTTTATTCTGTTTGCTTAATATCTGTAGAACAAGGAGCAAGTGCTTTGATATAGAGATTGACTACTTGATTTGAAAACAACTCCTATGATGCCTGTGCCTAAAATATACGAACCTCTTACACAGAATGCCTGTGCAAAACCACAGAAAGCCAGAGAACTCAGCTTACCCAACTCTACCCCCAGTAATATCTCTGAAAGAAGAAACTTGTTAATTCTTCCACTAATTTGGGAATAGTTAATTTACATGGATATTCATGGACACTGGGACTCATTTACCTGGATCTCTCCCTCATAGTTCCCTTCCTAATAGGATGGAAAACAGAGAATAGTATGTAAGAAATAATAATGGATATGAGGCCAAAATGAACTTTCCAAACTGTGCCCAAAGAAACACTATAAAGTTTTCCTTATATTAAATTCATTAATTCATTTCAATAAATTTTATTGACTGCTGAGAGTATTCTAAACACTTACCTAAACACTGGGGATGTAGAAAATCCTATTTTCTGCCTCCATGGAACTCACTTGTCATAATGGAGGTGTGTAGAAATTGCTGAGGAAGACTAAAATGAAGAGCATCTAATTCTGCTTGAGGGGATGCAAGAAAATTCCCCCAGAAAGCTGATGGTTGACACATGTCTCACTCTAAGGGTTTGGTAGGCAAAAGAGGGAAAGGAGGCCATTCCAAAAGGAGGGAACTATGTGTACAGAGACACAGGTGTTTAGGAAAACATGGTACACTCAAGAGAGCTCTTAAGTTCTTTGGTAAGGTTGATGCATAGATTTCTAAGCAGAGGTGGATGAAGTAGAACCTGAAAAAACGCCTGATATTAGACCTGGAGTATTTACATTAGAATAAGGATACAATATGACCTACCTGAAATGCAAGAGAAAGAGAGTGGAAGATGACTCTAAAATGTATTCTCAATATTATTAGGGTGGTATATATTTTACTATTAAGCATAAGAAGATTAGAATGGTTGCATATATGGGGCAGGTTCTGTGATTTATTCTTAGAAGGTTAAAATGTACATTATTATAAACATAAAACTTTGAGTTAAACAGTCACTTTTGTTTACATTGACCAGCTCCCAAACAAGGTATGAGATATGTTATTCTTTAATGTATCACTTTCATGTAAGTAGAAGTCAAGACAGATGACAAGGAAAGCCATTTTAAGCGAGCTCCTTTTCCAATGAAAGTTAGGAATTTGGAATGTGTATTTACTATTTTAACCAGAATCCTATCTTTAGCAACCACTAAAGTAGCATCTTAGTTGATGCCTAAGTTTTGCCCTCTTGTATCTTAACTTTGGGAAATGGATGACAGTTCTAATATTATTCAAAAGTATGAATTGTAATAAACTGTCCCTCAGGTCTCTACTCAACCTCAAATGTGAGGGCAAATCCCCTATAATTCATTATTTAGTTTTTGACACAAGCAGCTTGATACTTTACAAAGTAAAGAATTAAAGCAGGTAGCTGAGATTGACTGGCATCCCCAGGAGTCACACAGAAAAGCAGTGTGAGAGCAAGGTTTAAACACTGTGACCTTGAGTTTTGTTCTCCAGTTTTGACTACTGAGCCTTAACATATCAACTCAGAGAAATGCATAAAATTGTTATGCTTCAGCATCCTTTCTGACCCGTTCTTAAAGGAGCAAGATGGCCTGTAGAAAATCAACTGAAAAACATTTTTGAGCTAACTATATGTTTCCTGTCAGTTTTATTAATTGATTGAGCAGGGGAAAAAATGTGCTGAGTGAATCACAAGCTGAAAAAGTATATAACAAGCTTGCAGAATTGCATGTCTCAATCTGACTATTAGCTTTATCCCCTTGAGAAAAATTAGTGCTTTCATTTGATAAGGGATGTAGACAGGATTTGGGGAAGTTCATTTTAACTCTTTGAAGTAGATTGCACTAGTTACAATAGGAAGTGACAAAAGAGAATAGAAAAAAAAGAAAAAAAAAGCCTAGGAACCAACTTCCATAATAGCATCTCGAAGGAAAAATGAAAGACTTCTTAAAGTCATTCAAAAGACAAAGTTTAAATTTTGAAAGAAAAAACCCAATACTCTTCCAATAAATAACCAATAAATAATTAGAAGATCTGAGATTTATTAAGCTTGATCTGGAATTCTAGGAAGTTTTACAGAATTCTATAGAGGACGATGTCAAGAGATTTTCACACCTTCAGCCAATGTTTTTAATTCTGAATTTCTAATCTGCTCAAAATTGCAGAAAAATACTATTTCTGTTGCTTTTTCTCTGCTCCACTGTTATCATTTATACAGTAAGCCCTATTCTGTTGGATCCCATGTGTTATAATCCTGTCATAACTGAATATTCAATATATTAAATAATATTCAAAAAGACAAAATAGCTACAAGACTGGTGACTTCGAGGTTCCTGGGTGGATCAGTCTGTTAAGCGTCTGCCTTCTGCTTAGGTCATGATCCCAGGGCACTGGGATCCAGCCCTATGTTGGGCTCTCCCTGCTCAATAAGGAACCTGCTTCTCTCTATCCCTCTGTCTGCTGCGCCCCTTGCTTGTGCTCTTCTCTCTCTCTCTCTCTCTCTCTCTGTCAAATAAATAAAATCTTTAAGAAAAAAAAAAAAGACTGGTGACTTTGGAGCTTTCCATAATCAGTCCCTTCATAGTCAAATCAAACATTGATTTGTTTTTCATTCATGTGGAGACAGAAGAATATGCATATGTATTTTAAGTTTCTCCTAAGCTTTCTACATGTACTTGTATATTTGTGTTCAGACATAAGAAACATATTAAAGATTAATTTCTGAAGAAATACACACCACCTAGTTTTAATTCTGTTAGCTGAGAATTTGCCTTCTAGCACCCCATTAGGTTTGTGACTTAGTGAAAGCATGAAATTGACAATTGACCTCTGTATGCCAAGTAGGATTGTAGAACCAGTCCAGATAACCCATTGTGGTTGTGGAAGCCATAGGATGTCAACCAAAGTGAGATCAGTGTGCTCTCAGAGCATCTTCTGAATTAGGTCAGTGTGGCCGTGAGCCAAGGCTTGAACATCAGATAAAAAGGAGAGTGGGAAGGGCGAGCCCAAAGAGTACTTTTCAGTTCCATTAGCTGAAACGTGTGGCATGTTCTCATTCAATCTACAGGTACAAAACTCAGAGTGCCAAGAAAAAAATCTGTGCAGTTCAATAAATGGTTCAAAGAACTATCCAATATTTTCAGAGTAGAAACACTAAGAATCTGAATTGTCTTTTAGTTAGGTCAATTAAATTTTAAGAGTTGTCAAAGAAGTTTGGAAAAAAATGCTAAAAGATATAGTATAAATTGCTTTTTAGTTCATATGGAATATCAAAATACTTATTATATTAAAATTATATATAATTTATTATTATATAGAAAAATATTTTTGCATAAGTATTCTGTTAGATTTTCCTAGCCTACATCTATTGGATATCTAGCTGAATTGCTTATTTCAGGAAATAGAAACATACATATTTTTATGCCTTTCACTTGTGTTTTTGTTCATTTGCTCTTGTTTTCAAAACCAGGATAAGGTGATGTTTCCAGTCAAGTTCATACTGTGAGTGCTCCATCCTACTCACAAATGACTTCCAGTTCTTTTTCAATAAGTTAGGTTTTCACCCTACCCATTGAAACTCATTATGCAAAGGAAATGTGCAGAACTGAGAGAAATATGCTTAGAGGGTCAAAGACTAATAATTTTGCCCAACACAGTGTTACTTACCTGCTGAGGTGAATTTTTCAATGCAAATGTGCCTTGGTTTAATTCATCCTTTTTCTTCCTATGTGTACATCTTTTACCCCTAATAGATTGGAAACATCTAATGAAACTTGCATTTAACTTCTACCTTAGTCACTTCACTGCAGGGAGTCAGTCAACAGGGCAGGGAGGACAAAGGCACAGGAAACAGTGATTAAGTGAAAAAATATAACTTATGGGGTAAAGTATACTACACAGTATGCTAGAATTATTGGCCTCAAACAAACAATGTGCTCTTTATCAGGAAGATTCACTCCTGCATTTACCTAAAGTGATTTGTTCCTTTTAGTTTTGTTTCTCCTTATTTACTAGAGATACCTGTAATATGCAGAGGGAAGCAAAGGTCTACTCTATGACTATAACTATAAATAGAGAAGCAGCAATAACTTTCTCTCAGTGTGAAGCAGACGTGGAAGATAATAGGGCCGGAAGGGATTTTCAGAGGTCATCCAGTCCATCCATCTGCCTTTAGGCTAGACTGAACCCAAACTTGCCTAGACAGATTGTCACCTACGCCATTCGGAAGGCCTCCAGGGAGAGAAATTCTAACAGCCATCTTTAGTAACACAGTCAATGCTTAGCAATTTGTACTGTGAACAAATGCTTGCATAATGTATTATAAAATTCTCCATGCTTTCCCAATTTTTACTCTTTTCAGTCCAACATATTCCTATAGGTTAATTGTGTTTTTCTTGCACCTCTCCAGACAGTTTCAAATTTTCAAAATTTTTAAAGTTATAGACTGACCCCCCAACCAATCCAGATACAGTTTAAGTGAATAGTCTTCTCTATAACTGATTGTCAGAACTTCTGACTCCTGTGATTATTCTTTATGTGTTTTCTTATACCTTAACATTGCCTTGTTCATTCATGTTGCTTCTGTTAGGAATTGTCTTAGGCTATGAAAAACAGATCTTAAAAAAATACAAAAATTTAAAAAAAAAAGAAAAAGAAAAAAAATGTCCAGAGATAGATGTTCCATGTCAGGGAAGATGATTTCATGATGTGATCTCTGTTCCAGGTTCCCATGCTTCTCTTCAACCATTTTTCTCAACTGTCTTCCACCCTCAAGTAGACTAAGGCCATAGATGGCCACTGCAAGTCCAAATATCACATCCCCATTCCATGAAGAAGGAAGAAGAATAAAATATCCCAACCAAGCAAGTCAAACTCTGTCTTAAAGGACTTAAACAAATTTCTATCTCTGTGCCATTGGCCAGAATTTTAACACACAACCACCCTGTTGGGATTAAAGGCTGGGAGATGTGGTTTTTCAAGTGTACAAACACCGCTTCAATAAAATCAGACTTGGAAGAAAGGGATAATGGATATTCGGTAGCAACTAGAAGTTTTTGCTATATGTGCTTTAATAGAGCAATCAGATAGTTGACTGCTCACCACATAGGGATTCAGTTGTACTATGTTGGGTGAAACCTATGGGAAAATTCTGAAGGACAGAGAACTGGTCAGTAATTGGCTCTGTAGTTTTGAAAACCAGTGAAATGAGATGTTCAGGCAATATCACTATAACTCCCTCCAGGTATAAAATTGTTTAAATGAATAAAAATATTTAATACCCCTAGGAAATGGTAAGAAAAGGGTCAGCTGTACTGTAGGAAAGAGTTCCCAAATATCCAGACTCAGTGGCCATGGAGGAGAGTTCCTGGGGAGTCAGTAAGGGCTGGCAGCTGCCTGAGAAAAACCCCAGATAAATTTGATTTACAAGAGAATGATACTCTCTCTCCCTTCCTCTCTCCCTCTCATTCTCGCTCGTTTTCTTCTTCCCTTCTCTTCCATTTCCTTCTCTCTCCCTCTATTGCTATCATTGCTCTTTGCCCCCTTTTGGACTTTACATTTTTATTCCTTCAAATTGGACTTAAACTTAAGACTTTAAAAAACTATCAGAATTTCAAAATCTTTGCTATCATTTCACATCTGTGGTCAGCCAATCTTATTTCATAATTTATTTTTACTATGTGGTCTGTCATCATGTATAAATGTTTTATTTAATATTTTGAGAATGCCAAATCATGTTAAGCTCCTTTGTTTATCTTACTCCCTCTATGATGGTAAATTTCCTGTTGTTTGTATGTTTTGTTTTGCTTTCCTAAGACTATTAGTTGTTTCCAACCATAAAAATACATCACAAATATTTTATTGCTTCTGATTTTTATTTTATTTTGAGGGACCCTTTATTTTTAATTTTTTCTTTTTTCTTTTTTTTTTGAATTCCAAATTCCATCAGGTGATTACCTCTGCCATTTTATATACTCCCAAATTAATTTTTATATATGAGATCCCAGTTAAGAGAGTAGTTTTTACCACATGGTCCTAGAAAGTAAGTAGGCATTATATAGGCACTCAAGCATATTGTAATAAAATCTCACAGTAAAAAAAACAACACATTGTATAGTTACATATATGTATGTATACACACACACACACACACACACACACACAGAGGGAGAGGAGAAGAGAAATGGAGTATGAATATAGTGTAATATCATGTGACACCCACTAGAGTTCTAAAATTAAAATTCTGAATGTCTAAGAGAAGAGCAAGATGAAGAATTCTATGTGCTGAGAGGAATCAAAGTCAGAATGGAAAATGTTGGTGATTATACCAAATTCCCTATGCATATAGCACATTAATCTTTTCCTCTTCATTTTAATAATAGGTAAATCCACATTGGCGTGGTGGTATGCTTCCCTTTTGAATGGGCAAGGGAGGGGCTGGAGAACTTCCTGGAATGAAACTAAAGGCCCCTTCCACCTAGCTGCTCTGTATTAAGAAGAGCTGTATGGGTTAGCCAGCCAGGACAGTGTGGCTGTTCTGGTGTTAACAGTTCATGCCTTTTAAGAAACTGGAGTTGAAACAAATGTTATAGAGTTGCAGTCAGCAATATCTGCCAAACTGGAATTACGGTATTTCTAGTTTATACATTGCACTGGATTTCAGAGCCCCCAAAATCAGAAGAAAAAAATGACTTCAGGCACACATGTAAAAACATAGATTGGATTTTTAAATTGCTGCTATATTATTATACTCCTTGCTCAAATAGAAATGATTACTATGGAAGAAAGAAATAGCTTTCTTAAAAAAAAACCAAACTTAGATACAGAGACATCCTTTATTATTGTCAAAGACTGTTTTTGTTTGGTTCTGGGCTAAAGTATCTGTGTTGAAATCTAAAGTTTTTTTCTATTTGATTGTTGGATTTTTCTCCTAAAGTTGATTTAGTTCACCAATATATATTTTCCTTTTTCTTCAATAGCTTTTTCTATTTTCAAGTGACATTTTTTGTTGTTGTTGTTTTGGATGTGTAATAGTTTCTGTGAGAAATATTTCCCAAAGCAAATATAAATATTTCCAATATACTAAATTATAATGATTTTTTGCTATTCAGATACACCTGGAATATATAAAAATTCTTTTGAAGAGGCAATTAGCACTTAGTTCAGTGACTTAGGTAGTGTAACTTTTTTGACATTTTGTTTTATTGTATGCAACCAAGGTACTGCATATCTACAAAGGACCAATACTAACCTAAATAAGAAATGCGCAAAAGTTTTCTTGTAAGTTGACTAATATAGAGGATTAAAGGATCATCCAATCATCTTTATGAGGTCATACAAGAGTTGATCACTTACCATCTTGTCAGTACAGCTTGTTATCTATCTCTATTCCCATCTAAATAAAAACTGGAATATTGTGTCAGACAGGTTTCTTAACTCTTTCGAAATAAATGGCAATATATAGTTGCATCACAGAAGCACATTGTTGTAGATGTTTAGGATCATATTTTATGCTGTAATAGTGATTAAAACTTAACATTTTGAATTGCAGTTGCTTGCTTACTTTTTAATTGGACAAGTAATTTTATAGTTGGCTTTGTAAGACTGGTCACCAATAAACAAGGCACAGAACACAAACTTGATATGTTAAGGCTCATTTTACTTGAGAAATGTAAGGGGGGGGACGAGTATTTTCCCTTGCTCTTACCATATACTGGGAAGAGAATATATTTGAACTAAAATTAGGTATGAAACTATAATTGAACTAATGTGTGTAAAGATCAAATAAATGCTCAGCTTTATGTAGTTATAATTAAATTATAATTATTTTAACAGTACCTCTATGGAAGTCTAATTTAGTCATATAGATCAGACAGGTGCCATTAAAGCAATCAGAATGGTTAGAATAGACAAGGAACTACAAATGAACTATGGATGGATGGATGGGGGGATGGATAGGATCTAGCAAATAAGACAAGACATCACATGTCAGAGAGAAGGCTTTGTGGGAAAAAACTGATTTATACAAATTTATTAAAAAAATTTGAAATTGGATGAACTGGTGTTGGAGACTATGAAATCTCAGTAAGTTTAATATCCAACAGGCAGGAAAATGGTATAAAATGAACATAACATATTTATATGGTGTGCATGTTGTAGATGAATCTGGACTAGGTAAAGAAAAAAAAATAGTTCAATAGAGAATAATATCCAAAGTTGACTCAATGTCAACTATTTTGTTTGATGACAAAGAAATCTTCACTCTAGTATCCTTCCATCACTTTTGTGGTCAGATCATTAAAGCCAAATCTAAAATTACAAGGAACTTAATTAGGTGTAGAAAAGGGAAGATCATGTCTTCCAAAGGGGGGGAGGCATAGAAGAGAGAATTTATATGAAAATATTTTGTTTTATTTAAAAGCATGCCCAAAATGTCTCTCATGGGTCTGTTATCATTTAAGGCAACTTTCTTTTCAGACTTCAGTGCTTCAGAAACACATTTCCTTCAGAGTTGTATATTTATGCTAGTTTCATGTTTTTCATAGAGTCAGTCTTCAAAAATATTGTTTTACTTAATCTTTTATTTACCTATTAGATAAATTTTTGCTGAAAATCCAAGATAAGCCAGTCACTATGCTGGGCTCTGGAAATATGCAGATGGTTTTTATCCTTAAAGGGTTCCATAATTGTTTATGGATGCAACACATTAGTATATAATTATGAACTATATAGTTAGAGCACTGATAGAAACACATAATTGGCCCTGAAGCTTGAGTTCCCCCAAAGGGATGATGCCATGATCAATTCTAAGTATATCCATCACTTATAGGGAATATGGTCAAAATATACTGAATTTTACTTTGATTCACATTTCTTTTTAATCTTCAGGTAAGAAATAATCAGAAAGTCCATTGAAATGTTTCCCAAGTTGTACTTTGTAGGTCTTTTTCATTTGCAATTGACCGTATTACTTTTGAGCATCTTTAACAAAACTGAGGACTTATGGGCTCAGGTAACTTCTTACTTCTTCAAGTCCAGGGAAAATGCAGTTGTTTTTGCCAATACTTCTAATCAATATCTTGAGCCTGAATTTTTGCAGCTCCCTCATTGTGCCTTTCATTCCACTCATTAGGAATTAAGTGGAAGTGCCAGGAATCACTGATTTCTTCCCTTCACCTCTATCTGTCTTAAATCCACCAATACTTATACTAGTGTCTATATTATTATGTCTTTCCCCATACTTAAATGTCCAACACCACAGAACTATAATCATTGTAGAGCTTCTTATTTTGTCTTCTTTTCTCATTCTTTCAGTGTGCCCTCTATAACTCAGTCCACTATTTACAGAATTCCCTTACATGTTCAACCTCATCTCTCAAAAATTCATCAGCTTCCTGGCCCTCCCTGATTCCCCTGCAGACCTCTCAAATGAAAACCGTTTTCCCCTAAAAATTCTACCATTGGATTTAAAGTAGCAAATTTGGGGGTAATTTTCCTCCCTCCTTCATATTGCTGTAAGCAGAGCATTTTCTCTATCTCCAAAAATGTTCAGCCTTATAGCTCATGCCGTTAGATGATTTTATCCACTACTCTTCATTGCTGTTATCATGTTATGATGTGATTCCCAGGTCATTCCGTCTTTTTTTCAATCATTGTAGCTCTGTCTACCCAATACTACTTCTATCTTAATTCTTGGACAATTCAGTGGACTTTTAGGTAGTATTTATAATAGCTCAGCCTCACAATTTCTTTATCCAATGTCAGCTACTCACACCAGTTGCCATTCTCTCCAGTCTAGAATTTTCTATTGGTAACCCTTGCAAGCCCTCCATCATCTCAACTTTCAGGTTTCTGACCATAACCATCAATCTTTCTAGCTTACTACCTTTACTATTTCTTATGACTTCTAGTACTTCCATCCTAATAATCTACCAGAACATTAGGTGTATTTATATTCCAAGATTTTCACATGTTTAGACACACTTGATATGTTCACTTCCCTTTTTTACTATTCTTCAATTATGTGGTCTATTATTTAATCACTTCACTGCATACCACATCAGCTTCTTAGCCATTCTCTTGCTACCTCATACTCAACTGGCAAAAACACATCCCTAATTAAATTCAACCCTCCACCTACTCTGTCCCTTCACCTGTAAAATGATCCTGGCTAAAAAAAAGCAAACCACCATGCTTTCAGTCCATGACCTTAAACCTCATTTTTGTCCTTAATGTTATCAGCCAATCATATTAAACATTCCTAGCTATCTTCTTGTCCTTGAAGTCTATTCTGCATCTTATCTCTTCTTAGACCAACCCTTTCTTACCCATCCTCTTTCTATTAGTGATTTTACTTCCCATTAGGCTGAGAAAACTGAAGGAATCAAAAAAACAGAAAAAAAAAAGTGCAGACTCCCAGTACTACACATATCTACTCTTTGGCATCTGCACTCACTTCTGACTTGTTCCTATAGACCTTTCTATGGTCTTACCTGATGCCAATACCAGGTCTCCTCTGTTCTAAACTACTCAAATACATTCATCCCACTCTCCTCCCTCTCTTCTACATCATTCATTTCTCACATTTATAGGAACATTTTCATGAACATACAGTCATATCTTCTTGAAAAGTGCACATACATATTTATATGTGAATGAATAAATAAGTAAGATTTCCTGACTCCTCTACCCCTGCCATCTATTGTGCTATTTCTTTGTTTCTCTTCTATTTATTGTTTCCATTTCTCCTACTCATTCTCTATTAAACACACTACAGTCAGACTTTTGTACTACTCCACTAACACTGTTCCCATCAAGGTCACCAATAACTTCGGCAATGGTACACTCAGTCAATTTACAGATTTTCTCTTAATTTCTCTATCAGTAATTTCTGACACAGCTGAACACTTTCTCTTCCTCATTAAACATTATTTACTTGCCTTTCAGGACACCACCACACTCCATTGGTATTGTGCTTAGCTCACTGGTTACTTCTTTTCTATTTCTTTACCATTCCTTTATTTCTTCTTAAGCAACCTCAATCCTTGTTCTTCTCTTCTTTACTTAATTTACACTCTTGGTGAACTCATTTATCCCCATGGCTTTTGAGATCATCTATGTGCTAGATTTCTAACTCCAGAAATCGGCATCCGGGACACTTGAGTGGTTCAGTGGTTTAAGTGTCCGACTCTTGATTTTGGCTCAGATCATGATCTCAGGGTTGGGAGATCAAGCTGCATATCAGGCTCCAGGGCATAGAGCCTGCTTAAGAATGTATCCTTTTCCCTCTGGACCTTCCTCCTTCCCTTCTTCAAAAAAAAAATGTCTACATCCAACTGCCTTCTCAACATCTCTGATAGATATCTCATACTCATATGATCAGGGTCTTCTCCACTCCTCAGAACTATTAGACATATAGCTTTTTCCTTCACAGATGGTGACAGTCTTTTCATTTCTCACACCAAAATACTGGAGAAAGTTCTGACTTCTTTTTAATTCCCCAAATTGAATTCATCTCAGAATATATTATTAGCTCTATCTTCTAAATCTATTCAAAATCCTATCACTTTTCACCCACTCTTCTGGTACTACCTAATAATTATCTTATATCTGCATGATTGCAATAGCCACATAACTGTTCTACCATATTCATATAATCATACCATATTCTATTCTCAACAAAGTCACTAGGTGACCTTTTACAAATTTGTCATATCACTGTTTTACTCAAAACATAATCCATGGATTTCTCCATTATATTCAAAATAAAGTCCAAAGTTTCCCAATGACATATGAAACCCTATACAATCTGGCCCCTTATTGTTTGTCTGGGATTATCCCAAATCCATAATTGCTTATTCCTTCAGGTATATTGGTTTTCTCACTTTTTCTAAAATGTATCAGAGATGCTTTTGTCTTTGATCTTTTGCATGAGTTGATATGAAAAAGTGCAGGGGGATGCTTTATTATTATTTGATTCTTTTAGAATGCTTATAATAAAAAAACACTAAAGATTCTAATGGGTTATTGCAATAATGAAAAATTGATTACCTTAGATCATAATTAGATTGACCAGTTTTTAAAAGAAAAATACTTAACCTCTGAAGAGAATGCAGTCTAATGTCATTTATTTGCAAGAACATAAAAAACACCATGCAAATTTTAGTAGCTAGATTTAAGAAGAATTAGGTTTCAGAGTAAATTAGTTTATCTTAGTGTTTTATTCTGTTTTATAATTCTGAGAGCAATATGGGACAGCTTAGTGTTTGGGAGATTTTATCTTTGTGATTACACAAGTCCTCTTCATCTCCTTTATCTTCTATGCATCCACAGTACCCTGTTTACCTGGCACTCAAGTGGAGAATGAAAGTGAAGGCCCTTGCCCTTGCTTCTTCATCAGATTCAGATTCAGATTCAGATTCAGAAGAAATTGCAGTCAGCTTCAAAGTTAAGCTAGGGAACATCTGCCTGCACCAACATTTCAGTCTAAGACATTTATTAACTCTCTATCATTAACCAAGTCATAGAAGGATCCATATGGAGGCATAGCTACACCATACACAAGCCTTATACTCAGAGCTTCTATTTATTTGGGCCAATATATCTTTTTATGAGGTTATTTGCAATTTTATAATTGCAATAATTTTATAATTATAAAATTAATATATAACTTATATACTATATACAATTATATGAGTGTATAATTTATATAATTAAATTATGTATTCTATATTAATATGTAATATATTACTATATTTTACATGATACACATTAATATAACATATATATAAATTTATATATATGATATATAATGTTATAATTAGATATGTTTATATTTGGCTATATATAAACACATATTCATATATAAATATATATTTAAATATAAATATAAATAAATATAACTATATATTTTAGCCAGGGTTAAGGACACTTTTGTAATCTGTTTAATGTACACTATTACTTGAGGAAATTGATTAGTGGTAGGTTCCCTGGGAGCTTTTACAGCTAGATAGGTGTTGAACATACAGTCTTGCCCAGTTCTGTGAGTCAAAGTTTAGCTCAGTTTTATTAACCAGGTACTGACATTCTGAATCGGGGTGCTGCTAGACTGCCATTTTGTCTGTCTGAGGACTCTGGATATCAGTTTTGCACTGGTAACTAGCTATAGCCCTGAGGCCAGTTTCCCTTCCACAGGTTGCTATGCAAGAAAATACAAATACATTATCTTCCAGTCCAAGAAATTCAATCACACATCCACTAATACATGAACCTGTGTATGACACACCAAAGAAAGGGAATGAGGAGAAACCTTGTGAAACAGGACCAATTTTCTAAAGTGACTATTTTCTATATTCAAGAAAAGTTCTTTTTAAATATGTGATCAGCTTAGTGTGTCTGAATGTTGAGGCAACTGCTCTGTAAGTGTGTCATGGAACAATTATTGGCTAAAAATTGATTTGCCTTAGTGTTTAGTTATTTTGCATTTTGTTTTGTTTTGTGAACTAGGGGCACAAAATGCAGTTAGATTTTCTCCTTTAATAGTTGGGGAAAACAGTAGCGAGTTAACCTTTAAAAAAATTACATTTGCCATTTGCTTTGGTTATGTTCTGTGTACACTAAGCATAACAGAATGTCTTATTTGTTGTTGTTGTTATTTTTTTATGAGAGAGAGAGACAGAGAGAGCAAGCATGCAGGTGGGGCAAAGGGAGAGGAGAGAGAGAATCTTAAGCAGGCTTCATGCCCAGAGTAGAGCCTGATTTAGGATTGGATATCACAACCCCAAGATCATGAGCTGCTGACCCAAAATCAAGTCAGATGCGTAATTGACTGAACCACCCAGTTGCCTCATTGTTGTTGTTTTTATCAACTTTGATTAGAAAAGGAAGGAAAAACCATCCTTTTCCTGCTCTGGAGAGGATGATACTATGCTAAATGTCCTGCCAGCACACAATGAATTGGGAAAAGCAGTAGACTTTCAGGGTTCATTAACCTTGGTTTTGAATGCTATGTCCCTGTCTATGTGATGATGTTATAAAAAATCCTCGGCTCATTTTCTCAGTCTTTTCCCTACTCTATGCTGAGAGTTATGAGAGTTATGATATTGGTGCAAGGGGAAGAGAAGCAGAAATCCTTCAAAATACTAAGCATCTAGGGCATTTTTTCACATTTATTAGTTCTCATTTATTTTTATAGTAGCCCAGGCTAAATGTGGGACCCAATACTGAGTCATGCCTTCTGTGTAAGAAAGCCTTTACCCTTCAGGAAATGACCCCTCTCTCATTTCTTTTAGAGCCAAGTTTCTTGTAGGCAAATAGGTAAAGAAAACTTACACAAAGTACCTTGTTTATTCACATTGGTTGTTTCTACTCTGGAGCATTTTAATTCCTGAGCTCTCCCTCTATCATACTTTGCTGTGTCTGAATTGCCTTAAACCCCGGGGCCATCTACAAATTCTGCTTCACCACCCCTCTCCCTCTTCTCACCACAGCAATTCCCAAGCTCTTGTTCTTCCTGGGCCTACCTCTTCTGCCTTGCTCTTCTTAATTTGAGTCATCCTATCTTTCTGAGTCGTTCTGTTTACTTTAGCTACCACCTACTTACCTGTGACTCCCACCTCTACTTTTTTCCTTCTCCTGAGATCCAGGTGTGTATTTGTAACTATCTCCTATACACTTCACATGGATGCCCCAGAGGCATATCAAACTCATGTCCAAATCTGAACTCATCATATTCTCTTTAACCTACTCTTCCTTCTGTCTCTCTTGTTTAATTTCGTCATGTTTCGTATAATGACCCACACCAGGCTCCTGAAATCATACAAGAATATTCCTTTTCTCTCACCAATTCAAATTATTCTCACTCTTGGCTAACTTCAGAATCCATCGACCTCTGCCTATCTAAACTGATTCTGACTGTGTTCTACTCATAATAATATTTCAACAAGGTTAAGGTCATAACCTTGACACTGTTTTTGGTCACCTGAACTATATCCCATTACCATTCATAGTTTAGTTAATCAGAAAATCTCTCTAAGATGGAAAATGAATATTCAGTCCCTTGCTTAAACTGAGTATATGAATGACAAACTCCTTAGCAAGGTAGATATAAGTTTCCTGTCTATTTCTCCAGCCTCATCTTCTGGTCTTCTTATGCACAGTAGATTTCAACTAAACCAAAACTTCCTGGATCCTTTATAATCAATGGCATTTTGGTTTTGCATATCTTGTTCTCACTCTTTGAAACATCTTTACCAAGATATCTTGTTCCTATTCTCAGAAAACACTCATCTTTGGCCTCTCAGTCTAGACATGTTACCTCTAAGAAGATCTTCTAGAAGTGGCCTTTTCCTATCTACCTATCCATACCTCGTTGTAGCATTATATGCAATCATTATTTTATTTACAACAAGTATTTTCTGAGCATCTAGAATGTATTTGGCCAGGTGTTGGGTATTGTAGATTCAAAAATAAAACAATGTTGTCTCTGACCTCAAATGTTCACAGGCAAGGAGAAAACAGACTTGTCAACAAATAATTACAAAGTAATATGAACAATTTTGTGGTCTGTATTTGAAATAATGTGATGCAACATAAAAGTCACATATGTATCAATTAGGATTAATATAGAATGACAGAAATAAGTCTGAATTTAAACAGAGGGAATTTAAGGCAGGGCATTTTTACATAGTTGGTGGAAGAACTTAAAAGTCAGCAATTGATGATGAGGTAAGCTCCAGATTAGCAGTAGCCGGAAACTACTGTCTTCTCCAGGCTGGAAAGAAAGAGGGAAGATTCTGTACTACTGGTCCCCGTTTGTCCCAGAACAATTAGAACCATGGAGGAAATGCAGCTGATGCCAGAGATACTGAGTAAGGTTTTGAGGGAGAGGGAAAAACTCTATTTCTTCTTCCCTTTAGTCTCTGCTTCTCCCCACTGAAGTCAGAAGTGGATGTAGAAGTTGTGGAAATGTAGCTTTTAGCTTTGGTTTTTTTCTCATTTATTACAAAGGACAGTAAGGCCTCCCTTGATGAGCTAGTGTGATAATTAGTGGTAATGTATATAAAACAGCTTGATAGAGCAAGGGGAAAACTCAGTCTTTGAATGAAGGAGATCATCTTTATCAGTTTGCATAGATTCAAATTTAAATGGCAACAGTGTTTCAAAACTGGATATTTACCCATCTGCCTCATTGCCTTACTGTATTTGATTTAGCAGAGTGTCTGGAAGATAATTCTTACTCATGGTAATTATTAATTTATTTGTTCATGTATCTAACAACATTCATGGCCCCATGAGCTAAGTTAGATGATAAGGAAGAGCAATGCATTCTTGCCTTTTGTTCCCACCTGTCCACATCCCCAGATTTTTAGTAGTTTATCACTGGCTGCATTCATAAAATAAAAGAAAAATGAATGCCACTATGAATTGAAATCTTCTGCAGTGTTTGCTCTTCTAGCACAGCCCAAGTTTCACTGCCTAAGACACTTCAGGCTGTGAACTCTTGAGAAGATGTAGACTGCTGAACAAGCAGCTAAAAGATTTCTGTGTCCAGTGGGCCATTATGTACTCCACCTATTAAAGCAGAAGAAAAATCTTTGGAATTCTGCTCTTAGGGAAATATGTAAATCTATTTATTTTTTTTCCTTTTTTTCTTTTTAACTGATGCTTTTGAGATAATTTATTCAAATAAGTTGAATAAGATACCTTTCATAATCAATTAAATGGATCAGTCTTTTATAAGGTTGTTGACCAGGAGTAGGTTTACTTAGCACATGGGTATTTTTCCCCTAAAATAAGAGGCAGTTTAAGTTCTTGGCAATTGTAGTTCTGCCATGTAAGGTTGAGTGATCCCTTGTGACTAGTTATTTTGTGTCACATTTTGAATGCAAAATGAAAATGATGGCTTAAAAGGAAGGTATGTTTGAAAAGCTTTGGCCAACATTGTTGATTATTGTGTATAAAAGAGGTGATACAAGAGGATTTTTATAGCCCTGTTGGTCTTGGACAATAGCTCTTTTTAGAGATTAGGAGAAGGATTTCCTGTCAGGTAAAATTGATCAATCTTCATCTGTTTCCCAGAGTAGCACTACTCTTCTCTTCTTTGAGATGCTTATAGGGTAAAGATATTTGCATTCAAAACCAGAATGGAAAAAGTGTTCATCAACTGACTTTCACTAAAGTGTAAAGGCTGCATTTTAAATGGAATTGGGGGTTGGGGGGGAGATGATCTCAAATAGCAGTCCTAAATGCAAGAGAAATGGTGAGCAAAGATAATAGTAAAAATGTAGGTAAATCTAAAGCAATATTATATTAAATATTAATAAGGTTTTATTTAATTTAGATAGACCTAAAATAGCAAATGTCATCATAAGTCACGGTGGAGAAGTGATTGGAGATAAAGCTTTCCTTGATTGGTCTGTACAAATCATTTAAGGGGGCCTATAGTATTGGACCCCATAAGGCAGTGGGCACAGGGAGGCACTAGGTCTTAATGAGAGATTGGAATTTCCTGCCAGCATATTTTTGTTTTGTTCTTACACAAGAAGCATCTTTTTCACTCAATCATGGGAAAAACTGTGCAATCTGCACTCTGTAACATAAAATTAGGAAGTGCATGGTTAAGGGGTGCCTGGGTGGTTCAGTTGGTTAAGCATTTGCCTTTGGCTCAGGTTATGATCCCAGGGTCCTGGGATCAAGCCCCACATCAGGCTCCTTGCTCAGTAGGAAGCTTGCTTCTCTCTCATCTCTCTCTCCCTTTGCATGTTGTTCCCCATACATGTGTTCTCTCTCTCTCTCTGACAAATAAATAAATAAAATCTTTAAAAAAAAAGAATGTGCATGGATAAAATAATGTTTTTGACATTAGAGTCTGAAGAGCTCCAATCCATTATAAACAGGTCACTTTAAATTGAGTGGTTTATAAAGTTATATTTTGATTTTGAGACAGCCTGTGTACTTTAAGTTCTAAAGTTTCTTTCTCTTTTTCCTACATGAGAAAAAAAAAGTTTTGTAGCAAATTTCCACTTTTTAACTTTTTAAAAATAAGTATTTTAAACACATACTTTGGGGCAAGATTATGAGGAAATGTAATAAAACATAATACACAATTCTTTTTTATTTTAATAGATTTTTGGTTGTTTGTTTTAAAGATTTTATTTATTTATTTGTGTGAGAGAGAGAGTGTGTGTTCATGAGCACAAGCAGGGGGAGCAAAAGGCAGAGGGAGAAGCAGGTTCCCCGCTAAGCAAGGAGCCTGATGCAGGACTCAGTACCAGGACTCTGGGATCATGACCTGATCCAAAGGCAGATGCTTAACCAACTGAGCCACCCAGGCATCCCAAAACATGATTCTTATCCTTAAAAAAATACCTTAAATATTTGATGAGAAGATAGATGTTAGAATAATAGGACTTTTAATACATACATTTCAAAATAATTATGGAAGCAATTTCATGAGATTACTTAAGATTATTTGTCAAATATATCACATAGCACCTTGCACAGTACTTAAGTTAGTGTTGTTACATGGCTTGTACAAAAATTTGTTAGAGTGTGGATGAAGGTGACAGTGAAAACTGGATAACAATGGAAAACTAATAAACATGGGATTTTAGTTGAGAAATGGGATTAAGATTTGTTTTTGAAGAATGTGAGGAAAAGGGGAAAAAAGAAACATTCTAGATTGATAGAATAATGTGAATAAAATCAGAAAAAAAGAAAAAGAAAAACAGAAAAGCAAATTCAAATCCATATTCTTTACCTGTACCTCTCAGGCTCAGAATAATATGGTATTTTGAAGGAGGATTTATACAAAACAGACCATTTGTGAAATAATGTGGTTGTTCAGTGGTAACATCTAGGAAGTAAAAAAGTGCTAAGAGCAGTTACATCCAGGAGATACAAGAAAGTGGAAAAGGAAAAGTAGGCTACTTAGAAAGAAAGAAGTTACCTCCTGGGAAAACCAGCAAGTGTTCCATGGCATAGTTCCAGAAGATTAGTTTTATCATTCAGAGGTGACTGAGGAATAGCTATAGGGAAGCAAGTAGTTTCTAGAGTGGTGACAAATATAACAGACAACATTGCAAACACGTGGAAAATTTTACTGGGAAGTATTAGAGATGTCTTGGCCTCATTCCAAGATCCCATGTTTGCCATGTAGTAGACACTGTTTTTTGAAAAAATTGTACTAATGAAGATGCTAGTTTAGAGATGAAGTTTAGAGAAAACAGTGTAGAAGTAAGCATTGAGAGACTTGATCAAGTTGATAGAATGATGAATTAATGCAGTTATAAATTAATCAATAGCAAATATATTCTACCTCCAAGAAATACAGGAATTTTCACTAAAAAAAAAAAAATAAATTGCCTCGCATCACACATTACATATCTTTTGTGTTAGACCCAGTCATCCTAGTACTATATTATTTGTACCAAAACTTGGAGGATGCTCTTTCCTGGGCTTGTGTTAGAATTATAATCATTTTTGTTAGTATGCTTGCCAATTTGGAGAAGTATCCAGTGATGCTCTAGAATTCTTGCCCTTTTCCTTCCAACCTCCTTAAGTTGCTGAAAAATGATGTAGTTACCTCACATACTCCAAGTGAATCCACCTTTTCTTCTTCTTTTTTTTTTTTTTTAATCTGTACAGCCTTACATCACGGTAATGAGTGACATAGTTATGGAAAAATTCATTTTCCTTTTTCCCATGGCCACTATTTAAAATACTCACAAAAGAAAAATTTAATAAATACTTATTAAAGGGATGAATGAAAGGTAAATGCTTCAGTTTAACTTGGTTAATTTACCCAACAGTCACTAAGGAAAATTGAGCTCATTGGCTATCTTTTCCTGCTGTATCAGTGACAATTTTATTTGAGAGTTCTTGGAATTTGGAATTTATTAAGTTGTTTCAAAATTAATTTTGGCAAAATATTCTATGATGTAAAATTTCTTTTGACAAAAGATTAAGGATGGATTTTTTTAAAATCAGACATAAAATACTAAGAGGTAATCAAAGATCTCAAATATGTATATTTGTAAAAAGAGGACCTTCTCTTTGTACAAATATGTATATTTGTAAAAAGAGGACCTTCTCTTTGTATCCAGTCCTTTTCATAGCTTATAATTTCTTCCATGAGGAAAATAAAATAGATAATTCACCTAATAGATATAAGTATGTAAATGAATTCCACAGAACAGTTGTTATTATTCAGTTTATTATCTATAAGTGTCTAGGGTACTAACATATAGCAGGCCTTAAGCCCCTATTTTCTGAATTAGTTTGTATATTGATATCCATATAATTACCTAGGCAGCTTTACATTTACTATTATTAGTGTGGATTATTTTGTAATTTAAGTAATATATCTCTGCTCCAAGTAAAAATAATCATTCTCCATGTTGTGTTTCTAAGATGATGCTACTGGTTCACTAAGACTATAAATTTAGAGCACTTTATCGATAAAAATTGCTTGGATTTAACAGTTACAGATTGTATTCCGTTTAAAGAATGCACAGATGGGTTAATGTTTCAAATACGCACACAAAGTATGCTCTGCAAGTATAAGATTCTTGCTGGAGAGTATTTAGATTATTTTAGTTTAGAAATGCACTTCAATAAAACTAAATGTGTAAGAAATGCACTTTCATGGATTGTGAAGGCCAAGTAAATAGTGTGCAAAACAATTTTAAGCTACTAGTGGGAACATACTTTGTTGAAATACAGAATTGTTTATAAACACTTTAGTACTTTTAACATAGACTATTTCTATCACTGCCAAAAGAAGTCTAGTTTGAGGGCTGAGTTCTAATATATTGTATATGACAAGAAAAAAAAAGTTAGGCTTGAAAATTATTTTTCTAGAAAAGTAGACCCAATTAAGTTTTCACATTATCTATCCCCCCAAATCAGCTCAATGTAAATGAAGATTTACTTATGGGGATACATACTCTTAAAACTTTAAAGTTAACAAATAAATAAATAAATAAATCTTTAAAAAATTAAATTAATAGATGATCTGTTAGAGTTAAAGAATTTTTAGTGATACTTGGGAAACATATTTGATCATTTTCATACTCTCCCTACTTATATATATTCATTTAAAAATATAACATATTCATTTTTTCAAAATAAGACTCTGATTCATTAGTGATAATGTTGTTGTTGATGATATATATATAGGAAACAGTTTTGAATTTACTATCCATCTTACTAAGTACTTTAGGTGCATTAACTCATTTATAACCACAGAAACTATGTACTAATGCTATATTACCTGCAAAGGAGGAAGCTGAGGATTGGAAGGTTAAACATATTTCCCAAAATTAAAGAGTTACAAAACTAGCATATATTGGAACTAAAATTTGGTCCTTAGTTGTACCCTAGAACTTGTGCTCTGACTATTAACTTATTGGGTATTAGGACTAATTAAATGTGTTAGTCAAGAACTGATAAAAATGAAAACAATAGACAAAAGTGTACAGTGCACTGTTGGTAAGATTTTTCTTTTGGGGGCTGCCTCTCTTTCCCTCTCCTTACCCTTCTCCCACCCCTCCCCCTTCTCCTCTTTCATTTTGTTTTCTTCCCCCTCTCCTTTTAAAAATGAATACATTTGTATTTAAATATGGCTATTTAAACCAGGGATACTCAACTGGGTAATTTTGCCACCAGGAGAATATTTGGCAATATCTGGAAGTATTTTTGGTTGTTGTGTTTGGGGAGATGCAATTGGCATCTAGTAGATAAAGGCCAGAAATACTGCTCAACATCCTGCAATATTATAGAACAACCTTGACAACAAAGAATTATTTGGTCCCAAACTTCCATAGTACATTTGAGAAATACTGGTTTAACTGAGAGAATGATCATATCATCTCCAGAAAAAAGAGTGTACGTCTGTCCAAATTTTAATAGCAAATATTATTACTCTTGTTTAACTTGGAAGAAAATACATTTTTTTGACCAGAAATGATTCGATATATGTGGTATTTCAGAATCAATGAAGGTCTACTGACCTAAGTTAACCCCTTTCCTCTGTTTACAATTGTCTTATCTTCTTCATGTTTCTTGGTCAGAAGGATACTTTCTGTATCTGACTTCTCTAGCTAGGGAGGGCAAGAGTTAGGGAGAAACTGGTAAAAAGAAGAAACCAAATGCCAATGGTATTGGATACAAGAAGATGTAATATTTAGGGAGTTACTTAGGCTTCGTCAAACATAAATTCCAAGGGAATTTTTCTCTGATGGTAAAATATTTAAATAAATTTATGTACTTCAAAAATTATTCACATCTGCATGCAGCTTCCCAAATGCCAATTTCAGTAGTCATAGCATTCTAATTGAAATTATATGCTGGAAAATGTCACAAATGTTCTATGCAATGATAGGCTTCATTTGACAATCAAACAAAAATGTACTTTATAGATTAGTTTTTTGTGCATTTGTGTTTATCTTTCCATCGGGGAGGGGGGGATAAAAAGAACATCTTACCAAGTAATATATTACTTGATTTAACCAAAAACATATAATGGCTGTTAAAATTAAGGAAAAGATGATTTATATAGTTCTTTCAGTTACCATGTAAATGTTATCTGAGATATGTCATTTAAAGCCACAAATCTTCATTAACAAAGGTTCTGTAGTTAGTATATTGCTCTAAGGAAAATTTAGCAAACTTGTTTGCTAAATTGAGTAGCTTTCAAAATTCATAGCTACTTAAAAGGACTAAAAGATCCTATAAAAAATGAAGATTAAAACTTTTTAATGAATGAAGATTAAACATAAAAAACTTTCAGAACACAGTAGGCTATTTTTCCATTGTTCTGACCATAAAGTTTTGTTTTTTATTTTTATCTACTGTGCTATAAAAGTAAATCTTTTGAAAAAATAAGATTTATGAAAAACTTAACCTTAGTCTCTTGTAAGTGTATTTTGATAGCTATGTGGCATATTTATGAAATATATACTTTTCCACATATGGTTTTATTTAAAGCATCATATCATATAGCATTGCTGTCAGTTTTTCATTCTCACTTTTATCAAGTGTACAGCTTGCAAATAGGAAAGAAAAAGCATTTTGGTGCTTTCAGTGGAAGTTCGTATTAGAAGAAGTAACCTAATAGAGGATTTTGCAATGTCTTTTTCCAAAGATTTTCAAAATTTGGACAGACTCCCATGTACCTGCAAAGGTAGGATAGATAATTGCTCCTGGATGGCATAAGGGACTCTTTTGACACTCTCCTTTTTACTTATGCTTAGATAAAATTTATGGATTAAATGTCATAGAAACTAACTTAAAACCTTGCTTAACAGGAATTGGATGCTCTGACAAATTGATTTCCCTGGTTAACACAGTTAACTAAGAAAAGTCACTTTTGTTTCAACTTGCATTATTGAAAATCTTTCTAGGCTGTAATGTTCAATGTCCCTGTTTTCATAATTAGACTGCACTGCTAAAAGTGACTCTCCCCTTGTTAACTGATTCTCTTGAAGTGTCTCAGGTTCATTATTCTATGCATCAGTTCCCAGTATAGAAGATTACAGACATATACTGTGTAAAGGCTAGGAATGATTAGGCACTGGACTACTTTTTAAACCAAAGTTGCTGAAGTGAGCCTTTTTTGAACTTATTTGTCTTGTTCTTTTAAAGTATAAAGCAGAGAAATATTTTTAGTGAAGTTAAAACCCTGATTAGTCGGTCCCCTGGTATTTGAAGTGTGAATGTACTTTGAAGTTACCTGAGATTCTGTAGCAAGCAGGTAGAAAGCCAATAATGACAGACAGGTGTTTCCTTAGTTCAGGATTTCTCAGCCTCAGACTGATAACATTCTCGGCCAGATACATTTTTCTCATGGCCGGGGGGGGGGGGGGGCTGTCAAACATTATGCAGAGCATAATGTAGTATTTAATGGTATCCCTGTGGGATCCTATCTTCCTTAGTTTTGACAACCAAAAATGTTTTCTGACATAGCACACTTAGAGAAGCACTGCTGCAATCTGTTAAAATTAAACCTAAGTTTTCACAAAATCAAGTGACCTATAGACACAATGCAGTCTTTAAATGGTTCTCTCTTTGTTGTTATAGATTTGTGATGAAAGAAAATGGGAAAACATGATGCTCTAGTTAATCCAGATGGAGGTTTAATACACGTGTATAAAGAATATAAATATAGCAGGCAGTAAAGCTCTTGCACAGGATAACAGGATTCCTGCCCCTCAGGAGGGCTACTGCCACACACAGCTGGGCCACCATCTCTCACTGGAAGGGGCTACATGAGGTTCAGGAGTCTGGCCATTTTCCAGTGTGGTGGCCTGTTGGGAGACAGTGAACTTGGATGTTGCCAGATTGGGATCCTCTAGAGACATGAGGCGACATGAGGTACTGCACAATGATAGTCTTCTAAATAGCCAGTCTTCTAAATAAGAATAAGTCATTTCTGTAAAGCCACTGGAGCAGGAGGGACTGACTGGGTGGAGAACTTGCCTTGTCACTGTGTAGCTGTGCTCAAGTCACTAATCTAGCTTTGTCCTATTATAAAATGGTACCAAAGATCCCCATAGGGAGGGATTTTGGGGACAAATATTATATATGATAGGACCTCTGATTTTCAACATGCTCTGCAGACAAAGCATGATTGAAATTGTTCTTGTCCCTGTTAACATGTTATTGGCTAGAGAAGTGTGCAACTAGCATGAGTTCCCTGTGGAGAAGTCAGGGTGGTACCTTCATTTCTTTTCTTTTCTTTTTTTTTTTTTAAGATTTTATTTATTTATTTGACAGACAGATCACAAGCAGGCAGAGAGGCAGGCAGAGAGAGAGGAGGAAGCAGGTTCCCCACCGAGCAGAGGGTCCGATGTGGGGCTCGATCCCAGGACCCCGGGATCATGACCTGAGCCGAAGGCAGAGGCTTTAACCCACTAAGCCACCCAGGCGCCCCTTCATTTCTTTTTAGTGTCATTATGTCTCCTTTGTTTTCCTAATGGTTGTCCTCCAAACATGTGAGGCTGGGTGTGTGAAATCCCATCCTGAATGACTACAGATATTTCTTATTACCTTCTTCTTAATCCTGTCACATAACAAGAAATACAGTGTTGCCCTCTGATATAGGGGAAACCTAGCCTAGAAAAGTTAGCTTTATTATCATGAATTAGGTTGAAAGATTTTACAGATGGTAGTTCTAGAACTTGAGTAAGGAGATACAGAAGTTCATACTAAATCACTGGACAGTTTATAGATCCAAGAAATCAATCAGTGATGTAAGATCGTACCCTGATGTTTTTCTCCCAGCGAGTTTCATTTAGGTTGTCATAAAACTGCAGCCTTAGTTAACTCATTTGTTTAATAAAAATGAAAACTCCTAGAGATTTTTAGATATCTCTGGACACATACTGAGTTGAACCAGGAGATTAAGGTTTGTCATTAAACTTCTTTATTTACTCAGACTTCTTCTTCTTCTTTTTTTTTTTTTTAATGTCTTTCTTTACTGTGTAGATATATTTTTAATATTCGGTACTATACATCAAGTTTTTTTTTTCTTTTTTCTCCCTTTGAATCATACATTTCATGTGTTTGTTTTGTTCTGTTTTGTTTTCCAGAAGACTGAACATAGAAAAAGAGGTTAATTAACTGGCAACTCCTTGTACTGATTAACTCTACCTATATTGTGATCTGAATGTGAGCAACAAATTGTACACATTTCTATTGACCTATTGAACATGGGCATTGATCTAAGAGTGAGTCATGCAGTTATTGAATAATTAGAGAAAAAATGTGTAATTATACAGAGCAATAGTTGTGGTGTTATGCATCATTAGATGTAATTCTTATATAAAATTATTTTAAATTGATTATTTTTAAAAGTGATTAATTTGCTTTGATTATATTTATTGCATCTATGGAATCATAAGGGATATCTGCCAGAGTTTTAAGAGAAATAATTTCACTTCAGAAACAAGTGGGTTTAAACCTTCCTTTTCATTGCTTTGTTAAACCCTGGGGAAAAAAACTGATAAAGGAAAAAATAAAAATATAGGAAGTTTGTATGAAAGCACAGGCACTTTTGAAAAATTTAATATGTCTGTGTGTAACAGTTAATAAGTTATTTCACAGCCCAAAATATGGAAGTTGTCAGAAAAAATCCACTTTCTTAATGAAAACAATTAGAAATCATAATGTTTTAAAATTAGATTATTTTGTTATTTTGATTGGCTTTTTCAGGTTTGTAGAATTTTATAAAGATCATATTAAATGGTCACAATTCTAAATTCCATGCTTCCAAATATTATAAAAATAATGTTTTGCTCATACAGTTCAACATCAAATATTGAATGCTATTAGCACAAATTCAAGGAGGCCTTTTTAAATCATGCCTTTCGTCCAAAAATATTGTTTCTCTAAGATATGAAATGCATGTACAAAAGTTCTTGACTTTGCCCTATCTTGTCTGTATAACTAAAATCTTAACTCCCCAATGTAATTGTATTCTAATACTAGATCTATTTCCTGTTAGTCTGAATGCCTCTTCCTTTTTCTTAGCTCCATTTTAACTCCATGGTTTTCCTTTGTATGCAGTCCTGACCTCTCGTGAGGATATGGCTGCTTCTTCTGATTCTCAGCCCAGAATAGATCCTGTCTCTTTTCTTGGAAGTTTCAGTGTCCCTGGTTGAACCCCAAATTATTATTCTGTACTAAATATTGAACCTGTCCCCTACATAAGCAATCACCCACTCGTCTTCCAGCTAATCTCCTTTAACCCATAGCTATCCTCTAGGAATAATCCCACAGAAAGGCTGAAGGAAATAGAAGGCATGAAAGCCATTCTAACAAATGGCAGGCATTTGTTAAAAATGAATAAATGAATATGTACTAATTCTGGGTCTGCAGGTAAATAGGACACAATCTCCTTAGGATTATTCAGGCATTCATTCATTCATTCATTCATTCACTCACTCACTTTTTTCCTTTAACATACTGGGTGGTTGCTGTGTTCCAAACATGTATGCACACACACACACACAATACAGACACACACACACACACACACACGTAAACTGTAGTAAAACAGATATACAAAAGATACTGTGGAAACAGATGAAGGGACTCTAGGGTTGACCTAGAACATAAACTATCTTGATCTAGCTAAACTCTCCATAATACTCACCATATATAGGGAAAGAAGTTGCCCAGCTCAAGATGAAAAATCTACATATAAATGTTAATTTAGAAATATCGGGGCGCCTGGGTGGCTCAATGGGTTAAAGCCTCTGCTTTCAGCTCAGGTCATGATCTCAAGGTCCTGGGATCAAGCCCCATATCGGGCTCTCTGCTCGGCAGGGAGCCTGCTTCCTCCTCTCTCTCTGTCTGCCTCTCTGCCTACTTGTGATCTCTGTCTGTCCAATGAATAAATAAAATCTTAAAAAAAAAATATCTACACGCTGGCGGAAATAGCTTAATTTAGATGCTTTCAAGTGTTAAACAATCAATGAAACCCATCACCCAGAATCCCTATTGTGAGAGTTTTATGTATGATGTATAAAAGTCAGAGAATACTCTATAATATATAAATAATTACTTGCATTTTAATGCAAACTTATTAAGTACACTCAATGTAAAGTCCATGCAGTTTACATATACAAATTGATAAAGGGATTTTTTTTTTTTTAGGATTTTGAGTGTGCTTGGCATGGGATACATTCCCTCTCCCCCCTTCTTCTTGAATATATTGTGACTGTAAAAGCAGCAAAGATTGAATTAAGATGCTAACAAGACAATGCTGATTTTGTTTCTCATGACAGTTCTTACCACCAATATAGTCTGAGAAATATTGCAGCTGTAAGGTGTTTCCCTAGAATATATATATATACATATACATATATATTTAAATTAAACTCATATTATTAATAATAATTTGCATTAAATCATTATATTTGGAAATATGTTAAAAGCAATGACTAAAATCAATCAAAGTAAGGATAAAATTACAGTCAAATAAAAATATTCTGTTGACCAAACAGCAATTTCAAAACCGTTAAAAGTTCTTTACATACAATTCTTATATACCATGACAGATTTTAAGCCATAGAAACATTTTAAATTCCCGCTCTCTTTTCTCTTCATTACTCTTCCCCAATTCAAGCAGCTAGTCAGTCCCTCACTAATCTTTTCAAAGTTCCCCTGAAAATTCTTTCCCCTCCCCTAGCCACTGGTCCTTTGCCCACCAGTCCAATAATTTCTCTTGATTCTGGAATGTGAAACTCCCTGAGAGAAATGCTTTTACAAGCCTTCTTTAGCAGAAAGAGGTGTGGGGGGGAGAGAAAGAATGAGAATATTCATACATTAATAATACGCTTCTATTATCATATATACATCAGTGAACTTTGATTTATGATAATTTACTGTTCTTGTGCTTATCCAGGGGAGAAAGGTTTAAATAGCTTGGGTGTGCTTTAGAGATAGAGTATTAGTTTATTTAGACTCAGTAAAATGGGGGTCATTGATGCATCCATTTCCATTAATGGGAGTTAGCAACTGCTGCATATATCTCATAATTAGATTTACAGAAGTGCCAAGATGAGAAACCCAGTGATGCAGCACAATATATTATCCTCATCCAAAAGGTGCTTTTCATTGTCTGAAGAGACAGATGCCATGTTCTGATAAGAACTATGTGTGTAGCTTTAGTTGCTAATGTAAATTATTCAATATGAAATGCTGCCAGTAGAAGTGGTTTGCTTTTTTTTTCTATTTATGAGCCTAAAGTGTTTCTTAAAAAGGTAAAATATTTATCTGCAAAGTCTAATTAGAAATTTATCCAATACAGTAAATATATTTACTACTAATTGTCAAGGTAGTTTCACAACTCAAGTAAAATAATGTGAGTGCAGTTGACTTAAAAAAAAAATGCACTTAGGGAAGAAAGGACTTCTAAAAGAACTAGACAGACCCTCTCCTCAGGAAAATAGGAATTTAACGGATAGAAATTATTTTTTAAAATCCAGTCATTGAAAGTCTCTGGGAATTGTCCTAACAGTGTTAAGCAAATGAAGAAATACTCATTCAAGAGAATCTAAGTCTCTGAAAGAGCAGCCAGAGGCTGCGGCATTTGAGCCATGACCCACTTTCTCACCATCATCCTTTCAATCTCTTTAGATCCATGTTATGGGACTCTTACTCCAGACATGTGCAGTCAAGAAGATGGGGGCTCCTTCTCTTTCCATCTTCTAGTCTAGGGCCACAGTCTAGTCTAGGGCAGTCTACCACTGTGTCATCCTACTCAGCACATGTTTCAAAAGCTTCATTATAGGCAGATATGGTCAGGAGGACTAGCTCTTTTTTCCTCTACCTAGGCCCCACTCATAGAATATAAGCTCTTCTCCAGGTACATCAGGCCAAGTATCTTGACGGCCTTATCTCCTTTCTCCAGCTTATTCATAGGGTAGGAGTACCAAACCACGTGGGTTAGGCTAAGACCGTGGTATGCCAACCACCCTGCCCCCTGTGCCCACTCATAGAGCAAAGGTGACAGTGAAAAGCAAAGCCCCCACCCCTACCACCAGTTCAGTGATTTTTGTGGGGGTGGCAATCCGGACAAGGGGAAAGAAGGTCATAAGATGAGGAGGTCTGGCATTCCACTGAAAGGGACTGACATTTTTTGGAACAGAGTGAGAACTCCATGTCTAAGGAATTTGTCAACGACAATGGATTATAGTAGACAAGACATGGAAACAACCTAAGTGTCCATCAGTGGATGAATGACCAAATATGTGGGGTATATGTGTTTGTGTACATTCAGCCATTAAAAAACACTGGGACGCCTGGGTGGCTCAGTGGGTTAAAGCCTCTGCCTTTGGCTCAGATCATGATCTCAGGGTCCTTCGAGCCCCGCTTGGGGGGATTTCTGCTCAGCAGGGAGCCTGCCTCCTCTTCTCTCTCTCTGCCTACCTCTCAGCCTAATTGTGATCTTTGTCTGTCAAATAAATAAATAAAAATCTGAAATAAAAAAAATGAAATCCTAGAGTTTACAACAACATGGATGAACCTTGAGGGCATTGTGCTAAGTGAAATAAGCCAGAGAAGGACAGATGTCATATGATCCCACTTACATGTGGAATTTAAAGAACAAAAACAATGTCATGGATATAGGAAACAGATTAGTGGTTGCCAGAGGTAGTGGGGAGGATTGAGGGATGATTGGCATGGCTGAAAGGGGTCATAAATTAAGTCATGGGGATATAATATATAGTGACTATAGTTAATAAAATTATATTGCATATTTGTAACTTACTAAGAAAATAAATCTTAAACATCCTCATCAGCTGGGGGGAAAAAAAAAAGAAGACTTGATAGGAATTAAGAGGAAGTTTATAGCTCCAGGTAAAGCAGCAGAAGAACCAGAAGTTTAATAGAGGCAGGTAAAGAGCATAAAAAACCCTCCTATGAAAACAGCCAACTTTGGAGGTTGGGAAGGTTGTGCATATGCATTAGGCTGCACTCATGAATTACACTCAGGAGCAATCAAAGCAGGCCTTCAGAGCATTCTCAAAGCCACACACAAATCCATTAATACAGGGTGGATGTTTCACTGCCACAAGGGGCTTAAACACAACCTTGGCCAAACACTAACTGAACAAAAAACTGCTGTGACCAGGGGCAACTCCATGGAAATCATCCTTAAAAATAAAGTCACAGTCATCCTAGGCAGTCTCTAAGACTGTGCATGCCCTAAGCTGCAGCCTCTCAGGAGTGATCAGAGAAGGAACTGTGAAGCTGCTAGTCTCTGGATGAATGTGGGGGAAAACACTATGTGACCTATGGAAGCAGCTCTAAGCCAAAACACATATCCAATGATAAAGTGTAGAAATCTTACTGCCACAGGGGAATAAAGCACAACATTTGACCAATAAATAGATTGTCCTGACCTAGGAGTAACCCCTACAGAACTGGACTGAAAGAAACACAAAACAAAACAAAACAAAGAAAAAGGAGGGGGGACCTGAACAAGAACATCAAAGATTACTCACTACAGGGACAGACTTAATTTAGTCAAGAATTAATTTAGTCAAGTCACTAAACAGACAAATGCACAAGCAAACAACAAAAATAACCGCCAGCTGGGATTACTATGCAGAATTATTACAATATCTAAAATGCCCACTTTTCAGCCAAAAAAATATGAGTTATGCAAAGAAACAGGAAAATGTCATACACATAAACACACGAGCAATGAAAACTGCCTTTGAGTCTAGATGGTGCACTTAAGGACCTAGAATTCAAGACAGCTATTATAAATATGCTCAAAAACATAACATAAAGGAAGAAATGCTTAAAGAATTAAAGGAAGGCATGATGACAATGCCTCATCAAATGGAGAATATAAATAAAGAAACTGAATTATTAAAAAGAACCAAATAGAAAATCTGGATTGAAAAGTACAAAAACCAAAATGTAAAATTCACTAGAGGGGCTCAAGTATATAGATTTGAACTGGCAGATGAAAAGAATCTGCAAACTTAGTATATTTCAAGTAGAATTTCAGGCAAAGCAGTTCACACCCAGACACAGCATAGTCAAAATGTTGAAAACCAGATAGATATAAAGAGGAAATTCTCGTAAGCAGGAAGAGGAAAACCTCTCATCACATAAAAGAGAGCCCCAACAATAAAGGCCAGAAAGCAGTATAATGACCTATTCAAAATCCTGAAAATTAAATATTAACCAACAATCTTATAGTTAACAAATACTGGACAAAAGGGAGAATTCAGTAAGGATAGTTGGAGATTTAAATACGGCATTCTCAAAAATGCCTAGAACAACCAGGCAGAAGATCAGCAAGGAAATAGAATACCTAAATCACAAAATTAATTAACTAAACTTATCTATAGAACCTTTGACCCAACAGCAGCAGAATACACAATCTTCTAAATAGACATACAGTCCAATATAGAGTATATGCTAGTCCAGAAAACAGACCTCAGTAAGTTAAAAAAAAATGATTGAAATCTTACAAAGTATGTTCTCTGAACACAGGGAAATTAAATTAGAAATCAGTAATAGAAGGGAACATGAAAATTATGCAACTCTGTAGAATTCAAATACATTCCTAACTAATAAATTGAGTAAGGAAGATATCACAGAGGATATCAGAGCATACTTTGAGTTAAATGCAAACAAAAACACAAACGCTGAAAGTTATGGGATATAGCTAAAGCAGCACTCAGAGGGAAGTTACAGGTGTATATATCTATATTGAAAAGTTAAGAAAGATATTGAATAAATAACCTAAACTACTGCCTTAAGACACTGGAAAAGAGAAAACTAAACCTAAAGCTGGCAAAAGGAATGAAATTAAACAGACTAGAGAGGAAATTAATGAAACAAAAGAGTAGAAAATCAATAGGCCAAATGAATGAAACTAAAAGTTGGTTGTATGAAACTGAATCAACAAATTTACTTGATCAAAAAGATGCTCAAATTATCAAAACCAAGAAAGAGGAAGAACATCACTACCAATATTACAGGAATAAAAAGATTGTAAGGGAATACCATGAACACCTGTATGCAAAGAAATTATATACCTTGAAATGGGTAAATTCCTAGAAAGACACAAATTACCAATACTAAAGAAGAAATAGAACATCTGGATAGACCTGTAACACCAAACATATGGAATTACTACTTTGTAAATGTTTCAAAGAAAAGGCCAAGGCCATTGGCTTCACTGGTAAATTCAACCAAACGTTTAAAGAAAAGTTAATAATAATTCATCACAAACTGTTTCAAAAATTAAAAAAGGAGAGAACACTTTTAATTAATTCTGTTAGGCCAGTATTATTCTGGTTCTAAAGCCAGATAAAGATGTTTTAAGAAGAGAATGATGCAGACCAATATTCCTTATAAATATGGATGCAAAGGGGCACCTAAGTGGCTCAGTTGGTTAAATATCTGACTGGTGATTGGGCTCAGGTCATGATCTCAGGGTTGTGAGACTGAGCCCCATACTGGGCTCTGGGTTCAGCAGGAAGTGTGCTTGAGATTTTCTACTCTTGCCCCCCCCCACCCCCAATGCCACTGGAGTTTCAAGTCAGATCAATTAGGAAAAAAAGTATACAAATAAACAAATAAATATTTTAAAAATAATAAATGAATGACTTCCGGGGTGCCTAGGTGGCTCAGTGGGTTAAAGCTTCTGCTTTCAGCTCAGGTCATGATCCCAGGGTCCTGGGATTGAGCCCCACATAGGGCTCTCTGCTCCACAGAGAGCCTGCTTCCTCCTCTCTCTCTCTGCCTGCCTCTCTTGTAATCTCTGTCAAATAAATAAATAAAATATTTTAGAAAAAGAATGACTTCCAATATATTAAAAATGAAATTAAGAAAATAACTTAGTGAATATAATTTTTAAAATAACGTATTTTAGTGAATATATTTAATGAATGATATGAAAGACTTGTACACTGAAATTTAACATTATTGAAAGAAATTAAAGACCTAAATAAATAGAACAGTCCAGATTCATGGGTTAGAAAAAGTAACACTAAGAATCATTAAATACTAAGTATTTGAAAGATTGAAATTTGTATATATTTTCTGGTTCAACTTACATTGAAATATACATGTCAGTCATTTTATAAGATTCAGTGAAATCTATAGTAACATCCCTAATGGCTCTGGCTGGTATTTGATAATTAATTACCTTAAATTTGTTAGGGCCCATTAATTGTTTTAAAATTAGATGTCTCGGAACGCCTGGGTGGCTCAGTTGGTTAAGCAGCTGCCTTCAGTTCAGGTCATGATCCCAGCGTTCTGGGATCGAGTCCCACATCAGGCTCCTTGCTCGGCAGGGATCCTGCTTCTCCCTCTGCCTCTGCCTGCCACTCTATCTGCCTGTGCTCCCTCTCTCTCTGACAAATAAATAAATTAAAAAAAAATTAAAATTAGATGTCTCATTTTATTTTAGATTATTTTAATTATTTTTTAAGTATAATTGACACATAACTATTTTATTAGTTTCAGGTGTGCATCATATTTATTTTATATTTTTATATGTTTTTTTTTAATTTCATTTCTTTTCAGCGTAACAGAATTCATAGTTTTACACCACACCCAGTGCTCCATGCAATGCGTGCCCTCCATAATACCCACCACCTGGCTCCCCCAACCTCCCTCCCCCCCGCCCCTTCAAAACCCTCAAGTTGTTTTTCAGAGTCCATATGTTTTGAAATGATCCCCATGATAAGTCTAGTTACTGTCTGTCACCATACAAAGTTATTACAATATTATTGGCTATATTCCCTATGCTGTGCTTTACATTCCCGTGACTTATTTATTTTGTACCTGGAAGTTTGTACCTCTTAACTTCCTTCACCTATTTCACCTAACATCTCAACCACTCCCTCTCTAGTAACCAACAGTTTGTTTCCTGTATCTATGAGTCTGTTTCTGTTTTACTTTGTTCATTTGTTTCTTTTAAATCAACGTATATGTAAAATAATACAGTATTTTCCTGTCATTATCTGATTAATTTCACCTACCATGTTACCCTCTAGGTCCGTCCATGGTGTCACAAATGGAGAGATTTTATTCTGTGTTATGGGTAATATTCCATTGTGTAATATTCTATTTTTATATATATATATCACATGTTCTTTATCCATTCATTATGGACACTTAGGTTGTATCCATATACTGGCTATTGTAGATAATTCTGCAGTGAACATAGGGGAGCATATATCTATTTAAATTGATGCTTTTGTTTTCTTTGGATAAATACCTAGAAATGAAACTGATGGATCATATGATAATCCTATTTTTAATTTTTTGAGGAAACTCCATTCTGAATTTTATAGTGTTGCACCAATTTACATTTCTACCAACAGTGTACTAAGATTCCCTTTTCTCCACATCCTTGCCAACAATGGTTATTTTTTGCCTTTTTGATAATGGCCAGACTGACATGTCAGGTGATATCTCATGGTTTTGATTTGCATTTCGTTGATAATTTATGATGTTGAGCATCCTTTCCTGTGACTGTTGGCCATCTGTATGTCTTCTTGGAAGAATGTCTATTCAAGCCTTTTGCCTGTTTTTACATTTTTTTAAAAAATATTAAGGGGTATAAGTTCTTTATATATTCTGGATATTAACCCCTTAGAAAAACAATGTGAAAATATCTTCCCCTATTCAGTAGGTTGCATTTTTGTTTTGTTGATGATTTTCTTCACTGTGCAAAAGCTTCTGGTTTGATATAATCCCATTTGTTTATTTTAGCTTTTGTTGTCCTTGCCTGTGAAGACTAGTTTAAAAAAAAAAATAGTTAAGACCAATATGAAGGAGTTTACTGCCTGTATTTATTTTAGGAATTTTCTTCTAGTTTTCAGGTCTTACATTTAAGGCTTTAATTCTTTTGAATTTATCTTAATATATGATATAAGACAGTTATCCAATTTCATTCTTTTGCATGTAGCAGTTTAGTTTTCCAACACGATTAATTGAAGATACTGTATGTTCCTCATTTTATATTCTTGCCTCCTTTGTCATAAATTGACCATATATGTGTGAGTTTTTTTCTGGGCTCTTTATTCTTTTCTGTTGTTCTATGTGTCTTTTTTCATGCCAGCATTATACAGTTTTTATTACTACATCTTTGTACTTTAGTTTGAAACTAGGGAGTGTGATATTTCTAACTTC
Organism: Mellivora capensis; assembly: GCA_004024625.1. Taxonomy (NCBI): domain Eukaryota; kingdom Metazoa; phylum Chordata; class Mammalia; order Carnivora; family Mustelidae; genus Mellivora; species Mellivora capensis. The sequence continues at coordinate 49,882 of PISX010006094.1, forward strand.
ACTCTTTCTTGATTGTTTTGGCTATCCGGAGGCTTTTGTGGTACAATGCAAATTTCATGAAGCTTTATTCTAAATCTATGAAAAATTCCATTGGTATTTTGACGGGAATTGCATTGAATATGTAGATTGGGTTGGGTAGTATGGACAATTTATTAATTCTGTTATTAATTCTTCCAGTCCATAAGCACAGTGCATCTTTCCATTTTGTGTGTGTGTTATCTTCAATTCCTTTCATCAGTGTCTTGTTTTTTTCATTGTACAGGACTTCGGTTGGTTAAATTTATTTTTAGGCATTTTATTCTTTTTGATACAGTTTTAAATGGGAGTGTTTTCTTAATTTTCCTTTCTGATAGTTTATTATTAGTGTAGAGAAACTCCACCAATTTCTGCGTGTTAATTTTGTATCCTACTACTTTGCTGAATTCATCAATTAGTTTTATTAATTTCTTCCTGGAGTCTTTGGTGATTCTTATATATAATATTAGGTCACCTTTGAATAGTTATAGTTTTTCTTCTTCCTCCCCAATTTGTATATCTTTTTTTTTTTTTTTTTTTTTTTTTGCTTTAATTTCTGTGGCTAGGACCTCAAATACTATGTTAAATAAAAGTAGTGAGAGGGGACATCCTTGTCTTATTCCTGATCTTTGAAGAAAAGCTTTCAGATTTTCACAACTGACTATGATGTTAGCTCTGGTTTTGTCAGTAAGGTCTTTCTCTTTTAAGGTATATTCCTTCTATACCCATTTTGTGGAGAGTTTTTTTTTTATCATAAATGGATGTTGAAATTTCTAAGTGATTTTTATCTTTTCAGCTGATCAGATAATTTTGATTCTTTGTTGCTTTAATGTAATTATCATATTAATTGATTTGCAGACATTGAACCATCCTTGCATCACTGAAATGAATCCCACTTAATTGTGTTGCATGCTCCTTTTAATGTATTTTTTAATTCAGTTTGCTAACATTTTGTTGAGGATTTTTTTTAAGATTTTATTTATTTATTTGACACAGAGAGATCACAAGTAGGCAGAGAGGCAGGCAGAGAGAGAGAGGGAAGCAGGCTCACCGTCGAGCAGAGAACCCGATGTGGGGCTCGATCCCAGGACCCTGAGATCATGACCTGAGCCGAACGCAACAGCTCAACCCACTGAGCCACCCAGGTGCCCCTTGTTGAGGATTTTTGCACCTTTTTTATCAGGGATATTGGCCTGTGATTTTGCACGGGTGCGTGTGCATGTGTGGTAATCTGTCTGGTTTTGTTATCCAGGTTAGGCTGACTTTGCAAGGAGTTTAGAAGTGTTCCTTCCTCTTCATGCTGTAAGAATTTGAGAAATTAGGTACTAAATGTTTGGTAGACTTCATCTGTAAAGACATTCTGCCCTAGACTTTTGTGGCTTTTTTTTTTTTTTTTTTGCATTTTAAAAATATTGACTCAGTTTCATTACTTGCAATCAGTTTATGTGGATTTTCTATTTCTTTATGATTCTGTGTTGGAAATTGAGCATTTCTAAGAATTTATACATTCTTCTAGGTGTTCCAATTTGTTGGTGTGTGACAGTTTGCAGTAAACTCTTATGACACTTTGTATTTCTGTTGTGTCAGTTGTAACTTCTTTTTCATTTCTCATTTTATTTATTGGATCCTCTCCCTTTTTTTTCTTAATGAGTCTGGCTATAAGTTATTATTTTTTAATTATCTTTTTAAAGAACCAGTTCTTAGTTTCTTTGATCTTTTTTTAAAGTTTTTATTTTGTTTATTTTGACTTTGATCTATATTATTTTCTTCTACTAACTTTGACCTTTGTTCTTTTTCTAATTCTTTTAGATAAAAAGACTTTATTTGGGATTTTTTCCTCATTTTTATTTTCATTTTTTTAAATTTTTTTGTTTTTTGAGGTAGGCAATCCACAAATTTCCCTCTTAGAACTGCTTTTGCTATATGTGCATAGCTTTGGGAAGTTGTATTTACATTTTCATTTGTCTCAAGTTATTTTCTTTTAAATTCCTCTGATTTCTTCATTGGCCCATTGATTGTTCAGTCACATCTTTGTCTTCATGTGTTTGTGTTTTCTTCTTGTACTTGGTTACTAGTTTCATATCATTGTGGTTGGAAAAGGTGCATGATATGATTTCAGTCTTTTAAATTGAATTTTGTGTTGTGGCCCAACATATGTTATATTCTAGAGAGGTTTCCATGTACACTTGAAAAAAAAATAGAAGTTTTTGCATCAAAGAGTCTGTATAATCTACTAAGTCCATCTAACCTAATGATCATTTAAGGCCAGTGTTTCCCCACTGATTTTCTGTCTGGATGATTGATCCATTGATGTAAATGGGGTACTAAAATCCCCTATTATTATATTACTGTCATTTTCTCCCTTTATATCTGTTGATAATCATTTCATGTATTTAGGTGCTTTGTTGGGTGCATAAATGTTTACAAATGTTATATCTTCTTCTTGGACTGACGCTTTAATCATTTTGCAATGTCCTTCTTTGTCTTTCATTATAGCCTTTGTTTAAAGGCTTTTTTTTTTTTTTTTTTCCTGATAAGAGTATTGCTGCTCCAGCTCCCGTATCCTATTTATATGGGATATCATTCTTCCTTCACTTTTGGTCTGCGTATGTCTTTAGATCTGAAATGAGTTTCTTATAGGCAATATATGGATGGGTCTTGTTTTGCTTTGTTTTTAATTTATTTGACCATTCTATGTCTTTTGATTGAAGCATTTAATCATTTACATTAAAAGTAATTGTTGACAGGTTTGTACTTACTGCCATTTTGTTAATTGTTTGCTGGTTGTGTTTTGTAGTTTCGTTCCTTTCTTATTCTCTTGCTCACTTCCACTTGTAGTTTGGTGGTTTTCTTAGTGTTATATTGGTATTACTTTCTCTTTATTTTTTGTGTATCCCTTTTAGGTTTTTGGATTGAAGTTACCATGAGGTTCATATATATTGACCTATATATATTATAGTCTAGTCTCTTTTAAGCCAGTAGTTGCTTAAGTTCAAATGCATTCTACAAGCACAACATTTTTACTCTGCCTCTATATTTGATGTTTTTGATGTCCTGTTTTATGTCTTTTTATTTTGTGTATCACTTCACTATTTATTGCAGTCACACTTGATTTTACTATCTTTATATTTTTAATCTTTATATTAACTTTTAAAGTAATTGATCCTTTATTATATTTTTGCCTTTACCAATGAGTTTTTTTTTCCTTCTTATATTTTATTTACAATTATGGCCTCTTCTTTTCCACTTAATGAATACCCTTTAACATTTCTTGTAAAGCCAGTTTAATGGTGATGAACATTTTTAGGTTTTGCTTTTATTAGAAACTCAGTATTACTACCTCAATTTTAAATGATAATTTGCCGGATAGAGTATTTTTGTCTATAAAAATTTCCCTTCCGGTTCTTTAAATATATCCTGTCACTTCTTTCAGCCTGCAAAGTTTCTGCTGAAAACTCAACTGATAGTGTTATGGGGTTTTCTTTGCATGTGACTATTTGTTTTTCTCTTGCTGCCTTTAACATTGTATGTTTATCTTTATCTTTGGCCATTTTAATTATGCTATGCATTGGTGTGGATCTCTTGGGTTCACCTTATTTGGGACACTATGCTTCCTTGACCCAGATGTTGGTTTCCTCCTGACTCTAGGGAATTTTTAAACTATTATTCCTTTTAATAATAGTTTCTGGCTCTTTTTGTCTCTCTAATCCTTCTGAGTCTCTATAATGCAAATTTACGCTTGATATTATCCAAGAGATCCCTTACAGATATCCTCTTCCTTCTCCTTCATATTCTTTCTTCTTATTCTTATTTTTCTTTTTTTGCTGTTCTGATTGGGTGATTTCCACTATTCTGTCTTCCAAATCACTAATCTATTCTCATCTAATCTATTGATTTTTCTTTAATGTATTTTTTCAATTTCTGTTATTGTAGTAATCTCTAGTTGGTTTATTAACTTATTTTTTGTTTGTTTTTTTTTTGTTTTGTTAGTCACTATGTAGTACATCATTAGTTTTCGATGTAGTGTTCAATGATTCATTATTTTGTGTATAACATCCAGTGCTCATTACAACACGTGTCCTCCTTAATACCCATCACCCAGCTCTTTCTTATATTTTTGACTCTTTGTTGAAGTTCTCATGTTATTCCTCCATTCTTCTCCTGAGTTTGGTTAGCATCTTTATGACCATTACTTTAAACTCTTTATCAGGTAAATTATCTCTGTTTCATTACTGTTTTCATTTTTTTTTCTGGTGTTTTATCTTGTTGTTTTTTTTTTACCCCATCTTAAACATATTCCTTTGTCTACCTATTTTGTTTGATATTCTTTTTTATTTCTATGAATTAGGTAGAACAGTTACCTCTTCTAGATTTGAAGAAGCGGTCTTATGTAGGAGTGTCCCCCATGCATACTGTGTGTGCCTGGATACTTTGGCAGACCAGGTGGAGCCAGATTGGACATAGAATTGGGAGATTCCCAAGGCATGCTGTGCTGGGACTGCCCTGGGTAGATGATTAGAGGTAGAACAGGCATAGGCAAGGGGTGTCCCATGGAATGCTGCACTGAGGCTGCCTTCATAGAATGTTTAGAGCTGGAGTGGACATAGGCCAGTGGGGGATCCCCTCAGTGATATCCCTTCATACTGAAGGTCATCACACCAGAAATTCAGTTCTTATTATTACTTTGTTTCTGACTAACCTGCTGTTCTCTGCGTGGTCCCTCTATCATTAGTTGTACAAAAGCCATTCAGTCAGTCCTCAGTTCTTCTTTAAGAGGAATTGCTTTATATGTAGGTATAGATTTGGTATGTCTGTCAGGGGAGATAAGTTCAGGGTCTTCCTATACTACCAAATTGGACCTACTCCGATTTTAATTATTGATAATAAATAATGTCTTGATTTTACAAGAGATCTTGAACACTAGTTAAAACTTGAGCATCTACTACAGAACTACAAAGGCAAGACTGCACTTTATTCATTAAAGTGCTTAGCAAGCTCCAGGGTAACAGCAAGATATCACAGTTCAGATGGCATTTTGGGAAACCTGTGGTAAACACTGCCTGAATAGTAGTTCTTTGTTTGTTGTTGTTGTTTGTTGTTTTGTTTTGTTTTTCCCTTTTCCCTTTTTGTGTACTTTGCACATTTACTCTCTTGAACTTATGTGTGTTTTATTCAGAGTTATGGGCAGAGTGGGCCTATATACAGAAAAACATAATCTGCAAAGAGAAGTGAATTAAGGAATTATGAAGAGAGAAGCAGAAGTGAAAGACCAAAGGGCCTCTCACAGACTGATAGAGTAGCTTCCCGAGTTTGGCTGCTTTCCTTGATACTCCTATTTCCTTTTACCAAATTCCACAATTTTATTTACTTCACTATTTACAGGCTTCTGTTCTTTTCACCTCAGTCAAACCTTAATTAAGATATAATTTCCTCTCCAAAATAATTAAGCTAGATTTTGTGTTAACTCTTGGTAAAGTACATGTCATTAGAATATCATGCAAAAATCACTTGACATTTAATTCTACAATTTCTTTTTGTATTTTATTGATTTGATTACTTAAGAATTCCTGTAGAAAATAATGTGTGTAGATTATAAGTGAATTATAAGTGAAAACTAATGAGGCACTATTTTTCAGTAGAAATTGGATTTTCAAAGGTCTGATTGTTTTTAATTGTTTAAGGAAGCAGAAACCATTGGGCAGAAACAGGCAGACTTGCTGCCAATTCAACAGTCTGGCTATTTCTCATTTTACCCAACTCACTTGGAATAACCAAGAAGTGTTCTCACATGTCTCTATACTAATTTTTCTTTGTATGGTGAAAAAGCCAATCTCCTGAGATTCACTCCTGAGAGTGAATGTTAATTAAGTGTGCCAAAAATACCAGTCTTGCTAAGACTTTCCAGATAAGCCCAGAGGTCATGGTTTAGACAATGTATCAGTAACCTAAATACAAACTCACTAGTTCAGGAAGCACAAAACAAATTCTAATCCAATCCAGACAGTCATTTATATATCAATTCTTTTGGAAGAGAATAGTGTACAGTTCTGTTGTTGCTGTTGTCATTGTTTTAATTTTGGGATAGAGGCAGTTCTAAACATCCTCAAAATCAGAAGAATGAGAAACAATATATAAGATACCTATCAGTGGCTGGAAAAAAAAATATGAAAAAGTTCAGATCCATATCCTGTTGGCAGAGTGTCACATCAGTGTTTCTGTCTGTATATATAGAACAGAAAGAAGAATTGACTCTGGGGAGAGCCAAAGCATCTCAGGATCTAAGCTGAGCCTGTAAAGGCTATGGTAGAATGGACTCTGAATTGGGTTTTAAAAGACATTGTATTGGGGTGTCTATGTGGCTCAGTTGGCTAAGCATACAACTCTTGATTTCAGCTCAGGTCTTGATGTCAGGGTCATGAGTTCAAGCCCACGTTGGACTCCACACTGGGCATGGAGCCTACTTAAAAAAAAAAAAAAAAAAGACATTGTATTGTAATTCATCAAAGGGAAAGTTTGGTCTCAGGAGACGAAAAATAACATTGATTCTATGAAACTGCAGTGCATTGCATAGTCATATTGAAGTAATCATCACAGTTCAGTCAGAAAACTATAAAGGAAATTGATTCAACCAGTGAGCTACTTAATTATTTATACATAGTAAATAAGTAAATCACTTTGATGATTATCAAATGAAAAAAATAGATATAAAATGGTGGTGGCATTATGACTCTAACATTTAAAAAAGCAATGCACTAAAAAAAAAAAAAGAAGATGTTAATCATGTTATTAGATTGATAGAATCCTGAGGTTTGTTTGTGTGTATGTGGGGTGTGGGGGTCACTATTTTATAACTTCTGAAATATTTATTCCATTGATAATAGTGAAAATTATTTTCTTAAATTTTAGAAGTTTAGCTAAAAATCACGGGGTATCTAGGTGGCTCAGTTGTTAAGCATCTTCATTTGGCTCAGGTCATGATCCCGGGGTCCTGAGATGGAGCCCCACATCAGCCTCCCTGCTCAGTGGGGAACCTGCTTCTCCCTCTCCCGCTCCCCCTGCTTGTGTTCCCTCTCTCACTGTGTCTCTCTCTCTGTCAAATAAATAAATAAAATATGTTTCTTAAAATCACTTGAGTATTTCATCTTTATTCACATCATTTCTTCTTTCTTCATTTATTTTTGTATACCATCAGTGAAATAATAACACATTTTACATCTTTTATATTGAGAAAAATGTAATAATGAAAACAATAAATGTTTCTTTTAGCTATTTATTTAAGGTAAATAAAATTTTGCTAATGGTAATGATTTTTGGTCTTGATTAATTTCATAGACAAATTACCAACTAACCAAATTTTAAAAAACTCTTGAAAATAATCCACCTATTAAATAAACTATTTCTATGTTAATACACACACATACATGAAACATTTATATTTTTTAAATATTTGCTATTAAGTGCTGGAGAGTATTACATTTTTACAATGTTAAAGGAACAGTAATGATATTTTTGAGTTATTTATTTAATCAAGGAAGCAATTTTGTTATGAACTTTGAAATTGGACAGAACAGTCAAATCAATAACTGTAAGCATATCTTCTTACATTCATGTTAACTGTATATTGGTTATTGGTTATTGGTTATTTTGTATATTGGTCATTTCTTCTAGTATGGCCTTTTATTGATTTATTGGTTAAAATGAACTTTTGTGACTTGCTTTTTTATTATTCTATCATACCATCATTCTTAAATTATTTAAATATGGCTTTATTACATATTAACATTTTTTTAAGTTTATTTATTTATTTACTTAACAGAGACAGACACAGGAGAGAGGGAACACAATCAAGGGGAGGGGCAAAGGGAGAAGCAGGCTTCCCACTGAGCAGGGAGCCTTATGCGGAGCTTGATCCCAGGATAGGATCATGACCTGAGCCAAAGGCAGATGCTTAAGGAATGAGCCATCCAGGTGCCCCTATTGCATATTTTATTCAAATTTACACACAAATATAACACATAAGATTTATATTCTGAAAGTTAAAATCTAGTCTGATCACTCCTTTGTTTTTTTATTTTATTTTTTATCTTATGTATTTATTTATTTATTTATTTTAGATTGTTATGCCTAAGCTGCTGACTTGGGTCAGGGTAAATAATTGTAGAATAAAAATTTATGTGGTAATAAAGATTTTTTTGCATGAAACATAATAAGAAAATAAAATATTGGAAATGTTCTATATAAACAAGATTATCTTTGTTTCTACCATCATTGTTTCTGATCCCCCCAAAAAATCAGTCCCCCAAAAATTCACTAACTAAAAAAGTGTACAAATGAGAAAACAAAAACAAAATTATGTGAATGTACTTGCCCCTCTAAATGAAATGTGCAAGTGATGGCTGAAAGGAAAAGCAGCAGTTGAAAAAAATAACTTTCCAGCTTTTCCCTGATAATCCCAGGTTATTATTTCCAAGCAGAAATTTTATCAAGCATTCAGGTAGATCTATTCTTCCTTTGTCATTGCAAAGAAACTTTGTTGGTATATTTTTATGAGACTAGAATAAGGATATGGGCTCAAACAGGGACTTGATAATTTCATATACTTTAGAATGCTCAAATTGAATGTCATTTTTCTAAAATCTATATTTCACATATAAGTAATTTTCATGCTTATTTTACTTGGAAGAACAGCACTGCAATTTCTTATTTCTGTAATTTTCAAAGCAAATCAGGTTCATTGCAACCTATTGCAAGGTTATCTCAAGGGCTAATGACATAGAAATATATAGTGAATAAAACACTGGGAAGTTCATATAGTGTTTTGTTATATTCATGACAGTTCTGGCTTTATACTGTTTCCTTATCTGTAGAACACTTATAGCAAGACTTATCATCAAACATATTATTAATGAGATCAATGCTGTGCTCTATTTGAAAGAATGAGAAAGATGGGATCTCTTAAGTACTTCATATCACTAAAAATCACAAAAATGCAATATATAAGATATGCATTCCAGTTATTTTTAATTTCACTTATTTAGATTGCCTTTCAGAATTGAATGGGTACAGCAATGAAGATTCAGTACATCCAGTCTTTTAGAGTCACAGGTTTGAAAGATTAAAACTGCTCAAAAGTTAGGTGCCACTGAAATAGGTATTTAATAAGGGGAAGGCTTGTAATGGATTACTCTGTCAAATTTAGAGTCTCCTCCTGCTTGAACTTTAATGTATCATCAGCTTAATCTGGCAGCAATTGTGCTACTAGAGTTCTGTAGATGTTATGTCTTTTGACTGGACCATATATATTTTTTAAATTTTAAAATAGAGGCAATATATCTGAGTCACTATAATGAGACATTATGAAAAGTCAGTGTAAATACTTTTTATTTTATTAAGTGTTCTTTCCTCAAAGATTTAAAAGCACTTTTACATTTATGACTAAAATGTGTGTGTATGTTGATGTAGGTATTACTTTATAGACAGTGAAAAAGATAGTCAAAATAATGAGGACAGTAACATATTAAATATAATCTAGAGATAGATCATCAGTGTTGGTTTCCAACATACTGTTCCATGAAGTAAGAATCTGCAAATTTTGAAAAAAAAAATTATCTGCTATAAGCTTTCTTATTTTAAATTTACTATAAACATAGTGAATTCTAAGTACCTCTACAAAGACAGCAGTTGGGAAGTTTTGTTGTTACCTCCAACATTACCCAATTATAAGTCTGTTGCTTTATTTAAATAACTGTTTATGTATCTAAGAACATTCTGACCATAGGAACAATAAGTAACCTCTCACTGGGAAGTATAAACTAGAATATTCGGAGTAGTGTTGTTGGTGGGTGGTGGCTATTGTGCATATTATAAAGTTAGACCATCATGAAAAATCTTGATTCAGCAGTTTATATATTCCCACTTCTTCTAATGGCTGTTGTTTGAGACCTGAGCCTGTTGTGGAAAAAGATTATTATTGTTGCTAGTTAACTGCTCTATCCATCTGTGCATCAACTGTAGAAGATATCTGCCCCAAACAAAAATCTCTGGCTGTTACCTGGTGAGAGGGCAATTATAAACCGCTGCTTTCCAGATAGGTATAACATTCTCATGTGCATCAGCCAGTGCCAGTGCCTGTGCACAGTGCAGGACCACATAGACAATTGTCTGGCAGGGGGTAGGGATTAGGGAGAGGAGACATTAGGAAAAAAAAAAAAAGAATATACAGTAAAATTAAAACATCCCTCTTCTCCTCTTAACCTTTTGCCACCCTGTGTTTTCTCCTCCCAATTTCCTTTTACCCCCTTTATAAAAAAGAAAATGTCTATAATGTGATGGATAATATCATTTTTACCTACAGACATTTTTTTAATGCCATAACAAATTTAATTGAATTATCAAGGAACATAGTTCCTTCTCTTCTTTTATAATATCTTTAACATCAAGTCTTGTAGGTAAGGAGTCATTGCAACACTTCCGCTTATTCTTCATAGATATTTCATGCTTTCAGAATCCCAAACATGATAGAGATTGGTTTGGTATACTGAAAAGCAGGGAGATTTTCCAACATGAAACACAGCAAGAAAAAAGTGAAGGAGAGCCATAGCAAGATTATGTCATTTTTCAGAAGTCATTCATTCTTTCAGAAATACTTACTTATCATCCTATATATTATATTTTATTTTAAGCACTTTTAAATATAGTAGTAAACATAACAAAATCCCTGTCTTTGAAAATTTTATGTTCTGGTAATATGATATCTATCCTTAACAGCCAAGATAGAAACTTAAAGATTAAAGAGATTACTCTTAATTGGGGAAAACTCAGAAAGTCTTCAGAGAAGAGAAAAATACCTTATGTGGACCTTAAAAAATAGAAATTGTTTATAAATGCAGCGATAAGGAAAGAGCCTAACTGGGAGGGAGAATATCAGACACAATCATATAGAAGGCATAACAGTTCATAAGCCCTATTCTAGGCAAAGATCACTTAATCCCAAACATACAATTAGTGACAAGAAGTAATGAAGATAAAGTCTGAAAGACTGAAAGAAAAGATCTAATATCTAATAAGATATATTTGTTGCATATTATAATTAGCCCTTTAAAGTGGATTAATTATTATTTTCAAAAGATCTAGCTGAACTAAAAACAAAACAATGAAAACCAAATCCTCATTTTTTAATAAGCAAATACTAAAGAGATAAATGTTTAAAGTCAATCCTCTAACATTTTTTTAGAGGGCGGAGGGAGAGGGAGAGAGGGAATCTAAAACAGGTTCTCACAAAACTGAGATCATGACCTGAGCTGAAATCAAGAGTCTATTGCTTAGCTGACTGAGCCACCCAAGGATCCCTCCTTTTCCAGAGTGATGTCAGAAAAAGGTTAAGACAGAAAGTTCTGGCCCTTGTTGCCCTAAAGAAATATTGATTTAACAATGATAAATGTTTGTTTTTCACCACACACACACACACACACACAGGGTAAATCAACCTCACAATTCTTCTAATGTTGTTAAATATACCTGCATAAGGATTTTTTTACATGCAAATTAAATTCCAGAGTTTTCCACTTACATTTAATAAGACTTCAAAGTAAAGTTAGGAAACAGTCTATTAACCAAACTTTAGCTGAGTATGAAAATAAAGATAGGTAAATTTATTTTTGACCAGAATACTAGTGTTACCCTTTCTAAAGGGAATTAGAAAGTTAGATAGAACTCTGGTAATTATTACATCATGGCTTTCTGACTTCTTCCCCAGTGGAAACTTTTCATATTCACACTTTGCAGAGAATCCCATTTCAGAAAACAAGTTTTAGTGTTCTTGTCCTTGAAGGACAGGCTAGGGAAAAGGGTCAAGGGTACAGGTAAAAATTCTTTTCTTCTTTACCTGCCCCCCAAATTCCTCAGAGCACTGCTTTAAAAATTGCTGATGGACATATAAAGATAATAATGATAAAAGTCATTATTGAATATTGAGAATTTGCTATGGGCTAAATTTCATGCTAAGCAGTTTACATGTCTTGCCTAAATTATCACAGTAATGTTATGAGGAAGAAACTATTATTTTTGTCACATTGTAGATGAAAAACAGAATCATTAAGTGGCCAAAAATCACTTACCTCATGAGTGGCAGAACCAAAATCGACCTTAAGCAGTTTCATGTAGTCTAGAACCTATAATCTTTACTGCTTTATTGCCTGGCAGGAAGCCTCATCTAGTAAGTAAAACTCCACAGCTGAATTTTCTGTACTAAATGATGTTTCCATTGCATGTATTGATTAGATGGATTGGAAAACTGCCAAATTTTCACTTTGTTCTTGAGCTCATAGACATTTCACTTAAAAAGCAGTGGTAGATTATAATCATCACTTCAGTATTAGGTCATATTCAAAAGACAGATGATGGTCTGGAGATTAATTGAAACTGCAATTTCTATGTATTTTAAGGGGTTTTCATCTTTCCTTGCAGCTTTTATATTTGTTAAGTCAACTACCTCTGATTTAAGTGTTCCCGAGTTTTACATATTAAGACCTGGATAGTGTTAGTACCTTGAGAACTTTCTTTAGTGTATTTCCTCTTTCTTTTTGAAATCACACATGCTCTTAGCTCAGGCTGCTGTAACAAATTACCATGGACTGGGTGACTTAAAGAGCAAATATTTATTTCTCTCAGTTTTGCAGTCTGGAAGTCAGAGAGGAGATTACCAGCATGGCTGTGTTTTGGTTAAGGACTCTTTTCCTGGTTTGCATAAGGCTGTCGTCTTGCTCAGGACAGAGCAAGAGAGAGAGAGTGGAAGCAAGCTGTCCTATGATTGTTCTTCTAAAATCACTAACCTCACCCTGAGGCTGCACCCCATAACCTAATTGCCTCCCAAAGCCCTACCTCCTAATACTATCCCATTAGGTGTTAGGGTTTCCACGTAAGAATTTTGGTATGGGACATAAATAAACATGGAGTCCATACATCTATTTTCTGAAGTCAGAACAAAGAAGTGATCAAGGGGAGAGAATTCCTCACAAGTAATATCTAAAATGAAAACATAGCTGAAATGCATTTGTAGCAAGCTTCTTCTGCAACTGTTTGGCCTCCTATGAAGCTTATTCATGAATTGATACATTTCTGAAACTTAAGAAGAAAGGCGAGGACTGAACTTTCCTGAGCAAATAGAGTGAGCCATATGAGAAGAAATAAAATAAAACTAAATTTTGTTTTAAAACCACGTTCAAAATATTCCATCACGCTCTGGGTGACAACAGCTGTTATTAATACCATCATTATAGATCTTTGAAAAGTATATTTCATTTGGGGCTATCTGAGCATAATAATATATATATTTAGGATGAACATTATCACTTCTTAATGTAGAATTTTAGATGAGCTATTCTCTAAAGGAATATGCATGCCAGAACAGTATTTTTATGGGAAATCATAGGACAACTTATAGGTGCAATGTGGGAGAAATCAAATAGATGGTGTATGTTAGGAATAAGTCTAGATGGGTCTGGGAAGGTACACACAGCCAAGAAGGGCTGTGAGAAAGAACGTCATCATAAGGGGATAAACTTCACTTATGCTAGACTCGTCAAAGCAAATTACTTCAAGGCCCGGTAGTGTGCATATTCAAGTGCTGTGCAGATCATTTAGGATTCTTTGGTTGCAAAGCATGGAAATGACTTTTGGTTATAAATAATAATATTTAGAGAAATATCAGATGAATATTCAGGAAAGTTGGATATTAAGGGTTAAAACACGAAGAGCATAGAAACCACAGTAGTTACAGGCATCTGGAATGCAGAAAATACTTCCTCGTTTACTTTCCTTTAGTTCCTGATCAAGAATTTAAAGCCCTGAGTAGGGAACTTTATTTACTTGACTTGGATACCATGTCTACACCACCATGGCAAGGGCTGTTAGAGGGAGGAAGGTATTTGATTTATAGTTCCCTAAAGAACAAGCACAATGAGGAAGAAGCTCCCAAATTTGGATTTTATTAAGAGTGGAGATGCTGGGGAGACCAAAAATCAAATATTCACTTCACAGTGTCTTTCACAACTGAAGTAAAGTCTTCCAGTAATAGCATGTGAGCAGATCTATCTATGTAATCTTCTGTTGAGATCCCAGTAAGAAGAACAGTAGAGAGGGAAAAGTTTTCGTTTTGATCTTCTATTAGTTTTCTATTGCACTGTAACAAATGTCAACAAACTTCATAGTTTAGAACATTACAAATTTGTTACCTTACAGTTCTGTTGGTCAGGAATCCAACACAGTCTCCCACTGAAGGTCTGCATTCCTTTCTGGAGGCCCTAGGGTAGAATCCATTTTCTTGTTTCTATCAGCTCCTAGAGAAGTCCCACATTGCTTGGGTGATGACCTCGTTCTTCCATCTTCAAAATCATCAAGATTCATCTCTCCCACCCTTATTCTGTAGTCACATCTCCCTTTAGCGAGGTAAGGTCCTCCACTTTTTTTTAATTTTTAATTTTTATTAACATATAAAGGTCTTCCACATTTTTTTTTTAAGATTTTATTTATTGGGGGTGCCTGGGTGGCTCAGTGGGTTAAAGCCTCTGCCTTCGGCTCAGGTCATGATCCCAGGGTCCTGGGATTGAGCCCCATGTTGGGCTCTCTGCTCAGCAGGGAGCCTGCTTCCTCCTCTCTCTCTGCCTGCCTCTCTGCCTACTTGTGATTTCTGTCTGTCAAATAAATAAAATCTTAAAAAAATATATTTATTGGGGCGCCTGGGTGGCTCAGTGGGTTAGGCCTCTGCTTTCCGCTCGGGTCATGATCCCGGGGTCCTGGGATTGAGCCCCGCGTCGGGCTCTCTGCTCGGCGGGAGACTGCTTCCCCTTCTCTCTGTGCCTGCCTCTCTGCTGGCTTGTGATCTCTCCCTGTCAGGTAAATAAATAAATAAATAAATAAAAAGATTTTATTTATTTATTTGACAGATCACAAGTAGACAGAGAGGCAGGCAGAGAGAGAGGAGAAAGCAGGCTCCCTGCTGAGCAGAGAGCCTGATGCTGGGCTTGATCCTAGGACCATGAGATCATGACCTGAGCTGAAGGCAGAGTCTCTAACCCACTGAGCCACCCAGGCTCCCCAAAGGTCCTCCACTTTTAAGGCCTGCCTGGATTATCTCTCATCTCAAGGTCTTTAACACAATTTCAAAATCCTTTTTGCCTTAATTATGGCAAATTAATTAATGCCTGGAATTAGGACATGTCTATCTTTAAGGAGTTGTTATTCTACCTACCACAGACCCTATCTTATGATTGAAAAGGTATACATTAGGGAGAGAGGATTTATAACCAATAGCTGCATGGATATTTTTTCTTTGATTACTCTCTTTTTTATCTACCCCCCCACCCACAAATTTTTAGGAAAACTCTAGGAGAGTGGAATGAATAAAATCCTACTGGAAATAGTTTGTATATGAGAAAAGTGTACTTTTAAAGATTACACAAATATACAAGAAGTACCTTTTCTTGATTCTACTTCTAGCTGTGTTGAGTACAATGCATATACAAGGTCTTGCTAAAACATAATGCTTGATTATGACAGTGACTTGGTTGAGAGAAAATATTTAACTCCCCTCTATCCATTAATTGGAGCTAAAGGGGCTCCATGACTAGGGGCTTCTGCTTAGGAGAGTTGCTTTTGTATTTATCAGGAATTATTCTTCGTGGACAATAAATTATTGCATAAGCCTATTCAGAACCAAAGAAAAACTGCAGGTGGGAAAAGAGCTCATTTGTATGATTCTCTTTCCTGCTGTGGAACCCCAGTGTGGAAATCTGATTAACTTAAGAAAATGACTTCAGCAGGGCTTTAAGCTATAAAGGTTCTTTCAGATGAAGAGGGCAGTCTGCCCTGGAATTAAAAGTAATAATCTTGGGCTGGGTAAAGACTTTTAATATTTAACTCTAATAGCCAAAGCTGATAGTTTTTACACTTTCCAAATAGTTGCCTGTTGTGGCGATACTGCTTGGTGCTGGTTGATTAGCAGTAGGTGATTTGGGATTGTTAATTTTGCGCAACAGAAAGTAAATTTAAGAACAATGTAATGTTCTTTTCATATCTCAAAGACAATCTGGTATGTGATGCAGTAGTTTATAGAAAACACACTGAAGACCTTGTTCTATTTACATTCTAGTTGAAAATCAAATTCTCTGCATGAAAGAAGTATTTTAAAAATTCTTATCACAGCATTCTGTTTATGCTTTTAACGAATCAATACATCCTAGCACTCTTTTGCTCAGCTTACATTTTTTTCTCTTGACATATTTAGAGTAATGTTTTGATCAGCTATGCTTTATATTCCATTATTTTTCTTGTCTCTGATAATAATCAACTTTTGACACTGGAAGTCAGAGGAAGTCAGATGAAAGCCAACTGAATTTGTCGGATCAACTGCGTTAGCAGCTGAGAATACACATACACACACTCCCGTGTGCACACTTTCTCATGCGTGCGTACTTTCAAGATTTTATTTATTTATTTGACAGACAGAGATCACAGGTAGGCAGAGAGGCAGGCAGAGAGAGAGGAGGAAGCAGGCTCCCTACTGAGCAGGGAGCAATGATGCCTGGCTTGATCCCAGGATCCTGGGATCACGACCCGAGCAGAAGGCAGGGGCTTTAACCCACTGAGCCACCCAGGCGCCCTGCGTGCGTACCTTCAAAACAGCTGTCAGTGTTTAAAAGTGGCTGAAGTTTCATATTCCATCCATTCCAACAAATTTGACATCTGCAAATGTATCAATTTAAATTCTGTTTTCACACTAATTCTCATATATTATGACTCAATGCCATACCTGTTTCAAGGGAATGAATAGGTAAACAGTTATTTTAAGTTTCTTTTAAGAACCTTGATATTTTTTGTTTTTCTCCCTGAGAAGTGTCTCCTCACCCTTCTCAAGTTCATACGAAATATAAAGAACAAACACTGGGGATATTTACACCTGACACTCTATTCCCAAAGTCAGAACAGGTGTTACATTCACTTCTTTGGATTTTTAGTTTACCTTCAACTGTTCTGTGGCCTCATTATTTCTCAATTGTATCATACACTACTAGCCCTTCATCCAAATGCCTCTTTTGGACCATGAGGATTAAATGTTAATCTCTTGGTGTCTGTACTTTATCTTCTGTTTTCTTTCCAAGAGTCAGTGATTTATAAGAGCATTAAAATAAGTCTGTCCTCTTAGGAAAGCTAAAACTATTGATCTACAAAATTCAAATAAAGTAAAAATTTCAGTAAAAGTGTCAAAAATCATTGATGTTTAAATATTTTTTAAAAGGGGAAATATGCATAACTAAGAGAATTTTAAAAATGTATTAAGAAAGGGCATGTTTTTAGTATCTGTGGAACAATATTTAATTGAAGTAATATTATCATTTCAATATACATTAAGATAATGGGAAGTTGTCATAGGAGATGAAATTCTGAAAAGTATTGCTAACTCACAATGATTTAATTTGAAAAATAAGGGTCAAAATGTTTATTATTGGGATCTTTTATGCTAAAATTCAGGGACAATATTCTGTTTGGGCTACATATAACCTTATTATAAACAAACTCACAACATAGGGAATAATTTTTAAAGATTAAATAAAAAATACTATTGCCTGAAGTTACCCATAGTGAACATGTTATGTTGTTGAATATTCTTCCAGATTTTATACATATCCTGGTGTCTGAGGAGAGTTGCATAAGTTTGCATAAATTGCATTAAACTATGTGTGATGTTATGTAACCTAATATTTTGTTCAATTTGTTGATGATATTTTCATGTTGATATAAATCTCCATCATGTTTTTGAATAGGTATATAATATTCCATTGTATGAGAAATTCATGATTTATTCAACATTTTCTTTACTGCTGAATATTTAAGTTGTTTTGACCTTTTCTTTTATAAAGATTCCAGTGAAAATCCTTGCAAATACATCATTATCTTTTTAATCCAATGGTTTCTACAGTGTCATGTACTAAAATGGAGACGTATTAAAAAGAAATGTAGAACTAAGAAGTGAACTTAACTTGTCACATTACAGTTTGGGTTAAACTACATAAGGAATTTTCTTGGATTTTTGAAAGCCATATAATTTTATTTCAAATCTGAAGTAAAATGTCTATATTATCACAAATTGGTATTGAATGACCTATAAGTCTTGCTTGTACACTCTTTATTTATTTGAAAATAAAATAATTCTCAATGGAGCAAGCCATTAGAAAGGAATAGAACAGAAAAAAAAAGAAAGGAATAGAACAAAATGACTAAATTTATTTTGAGAATTGATTTATCAATAAAGAGATCTTTATTTGTGATAGATACACAAAAGCAGATTTATTTTTTACACCCTATTTTCTTACCTTATTGGCCATTTCTAGAGAAGATTATTTAATGGGGATAATGAATATGAATCTAGCTAACTTGACTCATGACTACTTTTTAAGAAGGTATTTCTAGAACCATGGATGTCAAAAAACTAAAATATTATTGATCCCAACTCCTTGAATTTCAGATTTGAAACATATGGCCCAGATAGTTTAAGTGGAACCACCTAAGCTTCTGCAGGTGTTAAAAAGTAAAACTGGTTATGAAGATTGCAACCGAATCCCAGGCTTATCTTCTTTCCGGGTGCTAGTATGTGTAACTAGTTAATGGAAGTTATGTTCTGCTATTACCCTAAACTTACCTTCAAAAAATCTCTTAAGATATGTTTCCAAAGTGGCTCTCAGAATTACATGATAGGAAATTTCTCTAGATATTACATGGGAACAAATTTAGTGTTTTGCTCATTATCTATATTTTACCTTTCATTTTATGTTTTTTGTTTGTTTAGAACCAGGATCATAGAAAAGTCAAGATGAACACATTTTTCAGGAACTTCACTGAGTTTGGTTAAATGCACATAATATTTCTATTTGATTGAAAAGTATTAAATTATTAAAGTTAATGTGATGCTTTTCAGTATCACAATGTATAAAATTTATTTAGAACTAAGCCTACCAAACAAACAAAATGAAATTTTCTATTTGTTAATAATCCAAAAAGAATATGCTTTCTAAGGGAAAATCTAAAGCAAACGGTTTCATTTCAAATTATCCCTGGAAAATCAATTTTGTTGAGTTTTGTGGGAAAGATGTATTGGAGATATAGTCCTCTTTGTAGAAGGCTTCTCTTAAAATGCCTTATCTAACCATGACTTGATTCTAGTCCATGGATTTCAAATGCAAGATTATTGTACAATCACTTTCTCTGAGAAGATCCATCATCCTGTAATTTGATTTTAAAAGCTTAAGGAAAATTCAAATATGGGAACACATATATTTTTTAAATATTTTATTCATTTATTTGACAGGGAGAGAGAGAGAGAGAGCACAAGTAGGGGGAACAGCAGAGAAAGAGGGAGGAGTAGGCTCCCCACTGAGCAGAGACCCCAGTGAAGGGCTTGATCCCAGTACCCTGGGATCATGACCCGAGCTGAGGGCAGACGTTTAACTGACGTTTAACTGACCCAGGTGCCTCTGGGAACACATATTTAAAACAAATTATTGCATCCATTCACCAGAGACACTTAAAAGCTACAACTAAGATATAATATAGACATGAACATCAAACCTACTCATTGTGGAAGAGCGAGCTGATTTCAAGCAAATAATTTAATATGACATCCTTTTTAAATTTTTTTAAGGATTTTATTTTATTTATTTGACAGAGAGAGAGAGATCACAAGTAGGCGGAGAGGGAGGGCAGAGAGAGAGGGGGAAGCAGGATCCCTACTGAGCAGAGAGCCTGATGTGGGGCTAGATCCCAGGACCCTGAGATCATGACCTGAGCTAAAGGCAGAAGCTTAACCCATTGAGCCAGCCAGGCACCCCTTAATATGACATCCTTACCATGATAGCTAATTTCTGCTACTATAATGCTTTGGAAACTATGTATTAGCATTTTAATAAATATCCCTAATATATCATGTGTGTGTTTGTGCATTTATGTGTATAATATCTGGATTTGGGATTGAATAACTTTCATTGAATTAAATACTGTATAATTTCTTACATTGAAATACAGTAATTCTTATATTCGAAGAAATTCTTAATTCGAATTCGAATTAACGAAGGTTAATTATATGTTACTTATTTATACCTAGAGTGATCTATTTTCCCAATTGCCTAGATGAAGTCCAGTTTGTTCTTGTTGTCCCAGAATGATATTAAGAGCCTTCTTTCATTCTTAGAAATATTTTGGTTTGGATAATAAATTTTACGGTCATAATATTTATAAACCACATTATCATTTTACATAGTCCTATACTGAAAAATTATAAACATGACATCTTTTGTAGTCAAATAATAAAGACAACTGATTTATTTTGATGTAAGATCTTCTACATATGATTAGTAGTAAACACTTTGTGCCTCAGTTTTCTTATTTGTAAAATGAAAATCATAATACCTACATCACTTTTTTGTTAGAGGGATCAAATTAGTTTGTTACAAGTTTTTACCTGGAAGAAGGTTTATGAAAGAATTAAGCCCATTTCTTCTCTATCCATTCTGCTACCCATATACTATAATTAAAAAAACTTCTAAATACTTATTTTTCATAAGAAATAATTATATACAAATTGTAATGTATTTAATAGGAAAAGCTATATAGAGAAAAGAATGTGAAGATTGGCAAAAATGAATATTAAAATATCTATTCCTAATACTTTCGAAATGGTAATGTTTTACTAACAGGTTATAATAATTTACAATAGAGAAATAAAGTACTGGTTTTATCTAGAATTCTATTTTCTTGTTATACCAGAATTAACTAATGTAAATTCTTATCATGTTCTGGGCTTTTAGACTGATTATTTTCTTTTCTATCTCCCCTACTTATTTGTAGTATTGTACCAGTAAAATGATAAGGAAATTAATTCTTCTCCTAAAAAGAAAGCATTATGGTAATATCTGTACAGTTTATTTTCTTATATGTGTGGTCAAGTGAAGTCATGTTTTCATGATCATTTGGCTCCTCCTTAAATAATAATCCTCTTATTTGTACCCAGACTATAAAATTCAAATGTGTATCTAATTTGACGGCTGAAGATATTGTACCAGCCATGTAAATAACTATTTTTCTTTTGTATTTTTTGTAAGTAATAAGTGTTAAATTATGCAGTTGTTACTAAATTAATATCATTTTATAATCATGTCAATCATCCAACAGCACATTAAAAAGATTATCCACCATGACCGGGTGGGATTCATCCCTGGGTTACAAGTATGTTTCAACATTCGCAAATCAATCAATGTGATAGAACAAATCAATAAGAGAAGAGAGAAGAACCACATGGTCCTCTCAATTGATGAAGAAAAAGCATTTGACAAAATCCAGCATCCGTTCCTGATTAAAACGCTTAAAAGTATAGGGATAGAGGGAACATTCCTGAACTTCATAAAATCTATCTATGAAAGACCCACAGCAAATATCATCCTCAATGGGAGGAAGCCCACAGCCTTCCCATTGAGATCAGGAACACGACAAGGATGCCCACTTTTATCACTCTTTTTCAACATAGTATTAGAAGTCCTAGCAACAGCAATCAGACAACAAAGAGAAATAAAAGGTATCCAAATTGGCAATGAAGAAGTCAAACTCTCTCTCTTCGCAGGTGACATGATTCTTTATATGGAAAACCCCAAAGACTCCACCCCAAACTATTAGAACTCATATAGCAATTCAGTAACGTGGCAGGATACAAAGTCATGCCAATCATTCTAATCAATAATAGTTTGGTTTTTATATGTATTGTTGGCCAGATGATACTCCCTAGAGCATTCTAACTGTTTTCTAATGCAATATTTTCCAAAGCACTGACAACTATAATTTTGGGGGGCAATTTGGAGGATGTGTACAAACAAGAGGGGTCTACTGGATAATTCTACTGGTATGATCAAGTATGGTCTACTTTTCTTTTAGACCTGACAACTACAAAATAAAGTCTCTCTTTATTCAGATTTTTTAAAGGTCAAAAGATTTTTTAAAATCTTTTCTAATTTTTTTTTAAAGATTTTATTTATTTATTTGTCAGAGAGGGAGAGAGAGAGGGAGAGAGATCGAGCACAGGCAGACAGAGTGGCAGGCAGAGTCAGAGGGAGAAGCAGGCTCCCTGCTGAGCAAGGAGCCTGATGTGGGACTTGATCCCAGGACGCTGGGATCATGACCTGAGCTGAAGGCAGCCACTTAATCCACTGAGCCACCCAGGCGTCCCTTCTAATTTTTTAAATCAAAAAAGAAATTCTCTGTTTTAATCAAGACACTGTCCAAAATGAAAATGAGAAATAATTTCCATTTTTTAACAGGTTTTTTTTTTAACCTAATTACTTGTGTTTCATTCTTCTTAAAAGCACTCAAACATGCTAACCCTAAACAAGTATCCTGGGAGTTTCATCCTGATAAGCCTACGGCAGCAGTATCAATATAGCTAGAGGAACTGATAATTTATTCATTTCTGTTTCAAGTATTGCTATTCCACGTTCAACTCTACATATTTTTTTCCACTAGAATGTCAGAATTAACTTATTATCACATCTCTGCACTCAAACCTACATTTTGAGAAAGAGAAAATTTAGCTCTATCACATGAAACATCACTCCAAAACTAAAATACATAACAAATGAGTATGTTAGACTCTCAGAACTTGCTATCAGTCTTTCTCTCATCTTTCCTCTTCTACTTCTCTTCCTACTTTCTTTTTAGTATTATTATTCTGAGAATTAACTGCAACTTTAATAAAATGCCTTCAAGTACACATGCCAACTGAAAATCAAATAAAACTGATTTGATTTAGTGTAACTGCTACCATCCTCATCACATCAAAAACACTTATGAAAGATTGTTAAAATTTCTAATCAGTTTCTTTGTTCTGAAAACTGGCCTCAGGCCTACAGTGTTGTGTACTATTGATTGGAACTTTGAACAATTAATTACCTATATGTTTGAGATGAAAAGGGATTAGATAATTGTATTGACAAGTAATTTACTATACTTTTATCTTAACTTCTTCTGACTTAATGATTTAGACACATCTGGAACCTTTCTGAGTTTCCTTTTTATACAACATCTACACTACATAGGTTACCTGACAGATTTGGAGATCCAGGAAAAGGAATGCAAAAGAGCAAGAATATCTTCTCTTTCCTTGGCAAGATTATGAAACAGATTATGTTCTCAAAATGATGGTAGTGATTTTTAGGATTTAATCAGAAGTAGGACAGTATAACTGTGATTACCCAGCAGAGCAATTTGCAGAGATATTTAAAGTCTATGTATATAGAAATATGGGATGAAACAAAGCCACACTCAAAAAATTCTTTGAGAGGCCTGAATTAGCCATATCATAAAAGCTCCTTACTTAAGCACTCGAAATTTAAAATAGATTTTTATGGCAAATTGTGGAGTCAGGGATTTTGAAAGAATCTGTAGTTAGTATCATAATAGATTATAAACTCCTGAAAAATTTTGAAGTCAGAATGTAACTCACTGTCTCATTGAAGTAAGCATCAATTAATTCCAGTGTTTCATAAATCACTAAACAATTGTTTTGAACCCTAGCTAAAATGCCAAACTTCATTTATATATTAATAAAGCTTCTGAGAAAGATTCAAGTTGATTTTAGTCCTCAAGTAAAATTCAACTTCACATAGATTAAAAGACCAGATTTTCACATTCCTAAAATAATTAAAATTACATTTCCTTACTAAGAGAGTCTTTCATAAAACTTAAAGAGTTGAATTAAATAGGGAAGAATGAATCACAGTGATTTTTTTTTCAGTTTTGCAATTTTTAGATGTCCCTTTTAAAGAAGCACAAAATAGAGACTGATAATTTATCCTAAAATACTGTAAGTAACTAAGTCATCTAAAGCATGTAATAAATAAATACTATTGGGATTACATTAGCTTACTGGATAAATATGTTTCCAACTGGACTGAAGAAGTTTAAAAGGGTCTTGATAGTGGGCCTTAATACATTATATTTTGTATTCAGTTCTATAGGGCTCAGATATTAGTTCATGCTGTAGTAGCTTGAATCTCAGGAAATGAAGTCAACCATCTCTTTTTCAATGTCTTCATTCTAACAAGCAGGTAGCAATATCCCCCTTTCCTGCCTATCCCAACCCATAATTTAGATGACTAATGGGAAGTCAAGTGGAGAAGAAATGGTTGGATATGAGTAAAAAGAGAAAGGAGTAGTTCTCATCCGAACCTCATAAAAAGTCAATATTTTCAGTATCTTGATATGAATGAAAGCATTATTCTAAAGACTTAGATTTTCTGTAATGAAATAGATTATTTTGAAATGTCTCAGTAACTCCTCCAAATGTAAGCTAATAATCCATTCAGAAAACTCTGAACAATCCTTCTGAAACAATTATAATGATATTAACACCTTTATAATGTTTTAGAACTTGCAAATTTCTTGATTGTATCTATAATCTTATAATCCTATAACAGACACACTATAGTTCAGGAAATAATAAAGTACACAGACAGATACAACTTTGACTCACCATAGTTTTCAGTTTCATTGTAAAATTTTCTATGGAGTTACTCTGAGATATTTACATTAGACACTGTTAAAATAATGCATTGTATGTTTATTTGCAAACTTTGGACAATGATCTTTCTTGTTTGGCCTATCTACTTTGTATTATATTTAACTATTTCCATCTTGTTGAGAAACAATTTCAGCCAAGCACATTATTGTATATAGTTTGAAGCTCACATTCATTTTACAGATTTGATTTGGTTGTACTAACACTTGTGTAAAGGGCCATTCTAATATTAATTAATTAACTGGTCTGAAATGGGAGGGGAAAATAGCTCCTGGTTCAAAATAGAACTAAAAAAAATCACAGTCTAAGCTAAAACACATGGGTGAAAACTTGATCTGGTTGAAAGCCAGAAAAAAAATTATGCCCCTTGATTCTGATTCAATCTGACATAGAGATAGTCCCAGCATTAAAAAAAAAGTTACAGAAGGGTGAAATATTCTATATTGATCGTTTACTATCCACAACTGTTCACCATTTATTGACACAACAATTTCCTATAACTTCTCAAAAAGTTAAACTACAAAAGGAAGGATACATCCAAATACACACACATGCGTATACACACACACGATTATAGAGTTTACATGGTTTAAAATTTGAAAGATTGCTTAGAGCAGAAAAATTTATGATGACTCAAATGTGTGGTCTACAGTAGCAGAGAATGGACAATTGAGCTAAAATACAACTAGAAGTCCTCCAGCAAAGCAGAGAGTATTTGAATAAAGTAAGTCTGCAGTCCTTGTAACATATGCTAGTACCAGGTATTTTTCTCCACTGTCTGAAAATATGACAAAGAAACCCATTATGATTTACAAAAAATATCTCCAAAGCCAAGGGTGTTGCCAAGTTGATACTTAAGTGAACAAATACATATTTTCAAAATCCATATTTGTCTTTCTTGTCAGAAAATAGGAGGACAAAATGATGACAATGTGAGAATGATTTCCAGTCTCTAAGATGTGGAGTATGATCTGATGACGCATGCATTGCTAGCAGAAGTGAGTGCAGGGTAACACTGGCAGGCATGCTGAGTACAGACATTGACCATCTGCTCAACACAGACCTCCGAAAGATCATGTCCTGTGAGGGGTAGATATGATGTTTTCAGTATTCTGACCAACCTAGTAAAGCAAGGTAGTTAATGATCAATAAAAATAATAAAAAGTGTAGATGCTTTAGTACTATCTAACATAATATCATGGATAGAGGATTTGTTCTGTTCCATAACATGCTTGTAGAAGATCAATACCATTAACAATGACCAGCATTCTCGGTAGTGATAGCTGCATTTGTGATAGTTTTTTTTCTTATAAGTGTGTTACAGCCAATTATGTTATAATAATAGCCAGTTATATAATACAATATATAATGATATTTAACATGTTATAATTAACAAATATGGTTTTTGTTTTATATATAATTCTCTATATAATACAACATATAACAATATCCACTTATATAGCAACTGCAAGCAGATAATTGTGACTACTCTCAGAAGTATCTAAAAGCATCTCAGTAGAAATTAAAAGGGTGACTATAGATCAGTGCTTTAATGTTAGTAAGGGGATATTTTGTCATCTTTTATGGGATTTCCAGATAGGTCACAAGATGCTGCAAAACACTGTGCATTTGTAAATCTAATTGCTAATTTTCCAAAAGGTGATTCCAGTAAAGCATTTTCTCCAAATTGAAGTTGGATGAACAAAAGTGCAGAGATAAAATAAAGAGTGCTGCAAAGGGAAACAGGTCTGTCTGGAGGGAAGCATTTATGATGGAATAGTGCCAGGCCTTGATTGACAATTAAACATGTACCGTATTATGGAAGGCATATATGCTAGGCAATAGAAATTGGCCTTGGTACTATGGAAACAAAGGGGGACATTGCAATATTTATATGCAAATGAGGGGTACAATTAAATACTTTGATATGACTAGTGAAAAGTTTCATTTAAATCATGAGATATTGAAACCATTATATCCAAATGAAAAATAATAGTGATTCTTTTTTTATTAAAAGGACCATATTAAGGAATTCAGCCTTTTCTAGAAAAAGCAAAGTGGGGTCTCTTTGCAAAATTTAGAGCCAGGTTTGGCTCAGGTGATATGTCTGTCTAGGATAATGCCATCTTCTGTTTCAAAAATCACTGATTATGGACAACATTCTTCCAATTTGAATAACCATGTTTAGGTCCTTTGGCAGTTGAGCAATCTATGGAGAGAACAGACTGTGGATTTCAAAAATGTCTCTACTTGAATCTAAGCTCTGTCATTTCTAACTTTATAGTCTTAAGTAAGTTATATAGCTTAACTCTGAGGCTCAGTCTTCTCATCATTTAATTCATGAAAATAATGCTTATACCATAACTTGACGTGAAGGTTAAAAAATATAATGTAGGTAAGACGCCTAGCAGTGTCTCACACATATCAGGCACTCAGTCAATAGTAGCTTTCTTATTACTGTGTTGTACCTACAACCTATGGCTGTTTTTCTTGTCTTTGGTATATCATCTGTAGGCACTAGAGCACTGGACATTCTGAAGGCAGACAGACTTGTTTGTTTGGTTTTCCTAGCTCTGCAACCTACTCGTAGGTAATCTGCAAATGAGGACAATGCTAATGCCTATTTCACAGAATAGAGCTGAGTATTAAATGAGAAAATGTCTTTAAAGTACTTTGTATGGCTGTTACTAACATTTTTTAGCCAGTTCTGGTGTACCTGCTTACTTGCATCCAACAGATCTATCTGTAAGTTTGGGGGTTATAGTCACATCACGTTTTTGGCCATCTCTTTGTACTTTTCTTTTTTTTTAAATTTTTTTAACTTAATTTTCTTTTGTCTGATTTATGGTAAGCAGCACTGTGAGCCAATTAAAAAGAAACACTTGATAAGTCCTATTACGGTTAACATTTACACTTTTGAATGGATAAATTTTATGCACCAAATTTACTTGCGCTCTCTTTGTAAGAAGTCATTCTTGAACCTCTACTTTTAATTCAGTGTTCCTCCTCAGGTTTCTTCCTGGGTCCTTATCTTCATTTGTTCATTTACTTAACAGATATTTATAGAATAGCTTCTATCACTAAGGTTCTATATAAGAATAGGACATGCAATGCAAAACAAATTTGACATGTTTGGATTCTTCAGTGAGTGTGAAGTTTTATTTTGAAGTGAATGTGTTTGTGTGTATACTTACCCAACTAAACTTTATGCCTATGACATTTATATATATAATCACTAGCCTGCAGCACAGTGCCTGCTTTGTATACAACTTTGTATACATAAATGTTTGTACTATTTAATATCATGTTAGAACAAGCCATGTTATTTGGAAATTCATTTTCTTGAGGATTTTATTTATTTATTTGAAAGAGAGAGTGGGGTGGAGCAGAGGGAGAGGAGAGGCAGGCTCTCCACTGAGCAGGGAACCCAAAGTAGGGCTCCATCCCAGGCCCCTGGGATCATAATCTGGGCCAGAGGCAGATGCTTAACTGACTGAGCCGCCAGACACCACTGGAAATTCATTTTTTTAGCACCGTTTTAAAATTTAGGAAAATAAAAAATCCAAAATCTTGCTTGACTTAGTATAGCAGTTGACTTTTATTCCTAATTTTCCCATTTTGTTTCCTTTAATGCATTATTCCAAAATTAACTTTTTCCAAAGGTCTAGCATGACTCCATATTCTACTAAAGATACCATGAGTTGTATTTTGTAATTTGTGGTCTTAAGAGAGGAAAACAGTCTTTTTAGTAAAGTGAATCCAAATGCAATAGATACATAATATCCAATAATATACAATGCACAGTTATATATTTTCACTAATTTTAACTGAGGAAGAAACCTAAAAAAAGAACAAAGAAAAATTCAATTGGTAGGATTTTCTCTCTTTTATACGTGCTCTGGAAATGTATTTTGTCCACACCCATGTGACATTAAAAAGAATTCCAAAGTTTTCATCTCCAAGTTCTCTTTGCTATACAAGGTTTCAGAGGGTAGAAACCACATCCTTTTTTATTTGTATATCTGATGTGGACATCTAAATATTTTCTAGAGTTATTTTCTGTCTACTATAAATGTTTTCATTAAGATAATATTTATTTGTGTTAATTTTAATATGACTATGATATACAAAAGTTTTTTCTCTAATCAGCATTTATTAAAATGCCAGCTGAACAGATAATATTTATGGAAGAGGAAATATACATCCACAAGTTTGTCCAAATTTTATTACTGAATAAAGTCAGAGCATCAGAGAATAACAATGGTAATTCATTTCAGTGAAATGCCATCATATTATTATGATTAAAAGTTTGATCTGGCTTTGTCTATAGGTACTAAAAGTAATATTTCATTAATTATAACAATTGTTTAAAAATACATCCACTTCATCACTTGGTAATCCCGTTAGTAATGTGAGAAAGTTAGGCTTCAATTCTAAAAGAAAACCTTGCTTAGGCCCTAGTATTCTATTTTTGTAATGAGAATTAAATAATTGACAATGTATCCTTCATTATATGGCTAAAAGGAAGATCAACTGTGGAAATTGTTACCCTCCTGTATTCTGTTTTCAAGGACCTAAATTTTATATTGAATTGTGTTTTATTATTTCATCATATGGGAATATAAAAATGCATGCAGGCACATATTTTCATTTGTGAATCTATTAATTTGGCAAAGTAATGATAAAAACAATAACCTTAAGCTTCCCTGCCTCCAGTATAATCATACCACTAATGAATACCACAGAGGTTGCCTGGATAATTCTTCCAATTAAAATACAAGGAAACCAAGGTATACAACAGTTAAATGACTTGCCCAAGGACACAAGTTTACCTAGCAACTGTATCTGATTCTTTTGTCTACAACATATTATCACTGTGGGAAAGATAAAAGAATATCAAACATAAAAGCAAATGCAAATGAAAATATTTTATTAGTACAAATAACTAAGTTTAAAGTTAAAGGAAAATGATCTGGTTTAGTTTTCTTACCCTTTCTCCTTTTTTCATGCTTGTGTATCAGAATTCTGAAATAAGTATCCTTCCTTAGACCAATACCTGTTATTTTTGTCTCTCTGCTTTGTTTCTCATATTGCCTTAAAACTAGGTTTTCCTTCTTCCTCTTACCTTTACCTGCCTAGAAATTTTGTAGCTTTTAATAATATCTTAATATAATAGTACCTTAGGAATTTTTATGTATTTCTTTTTTTTTTATTTCATTTCTTTTCAGCGTAACAGAATTCACAGTTTTTACACCACACCCAGTGCTCCATGCAATGCATTGCAACTAATAGTTTAATTAATCCATGTCGCTAGAAAGCCTGTAAATTCCTTGACTGTAGAGGTTCTGTCTTATCTTGAATTAATTCAGTTTCTTATAAATAAAGAGTTTTAGAGTCAGGTGACTTGTATTAAAGATTGACATCTACCAGGTATATATAGTTATCCCACAACCCAGGGAAGAATCTACATTCTTTTTCAGTTCTCTGAAATTTTAAGATAAAACTTTAAAACTCAGAGAACTGAAAAAGAAGGTAGATTTTACCTTTAGGACCAATCATCCAGATTCCAAATTCCCTTTAGCATGTGCTGACATTGATACATCACTTAGTATTCAAATCATAGGCTTCACAATGACCACAGCTGTTGCAGTTTTGACACTCTGAAGTCGGGGGGGGGGTTTGGGGGGTGCATTCCACCCTGCAAGGCTTTGCTAAGGATAACAGATGCTCTTCTATACAAACAAATCAGGAGAAATTTCAAGATATTGAAAAAAAAGTTTGGCTTTTTTTGTTTTGTTTTGTTTTGCTTTTTTTAAAAAAAAACACATTATACCAATTACTGTGATGAAAACACTCAGAATTTCTGTATTCTGACTTATAAGATTTACTACGAAATTACAATTGCTTGCAGGTGGTGAAGGATATTTGTTTTAAAGATAGATTAACTCATTTTCATGATCTTTCAAGATTAAAAGTATCTTATTTTACTTGTAAAGTCCTGAGAGTTGAGACAATTATTTGAACACTGTCTTTTAAAAACATCACTGGATGCAAATTTAAAATAAAAATTAGATTTTTACATGGTATGGTTTCTTCTCATTATGCAATTAAAAAGTAAAGAATCCTGATAGTTGAGATTTATGTTTTAAATATTGTTCAATATTTTAAGGAGGTGATCTTAGCCCAGAAATCAAATGAGGTATGTAGTTTAATCAGACTGATGCATATTAAATTATTCTTCCCAAATTTATTAATGAATACAAAAGAGAAGCATTATACATAGAGATTAGGTATTTTCAGTGAGGTAAGATAAATAGTTCGTATATATAAAAACTAAACGCAATCTAATACTCTTCCTGTGTTTTCAGAAAAATAAGTCTATGGAATGTTTGATATATATATATATATATATATATATATATATATATATGAGAAACTTGTTTAATTTAACTGTATTCAGTGGGCATTTTAATTGCTATCACATAATCTTTGTTCTTCCATAACTTTTTTCTGCACATCGTATTTTCCAAAGTAGAGTATAGATTATACTGTTAAATTTGT
Source organism: Mellivora capensis (assembly GCA_004024625.1). Taxonomy (NCBI): domain Eukaryota; kingdom Metazoa; phylum Chordata; class Mammalia; order Carnivora; family Mustelidae; genus Mellivora; species Mellivora capensis. Next base: position 81,068 of record PISX010006094.1, read on the forward strand.
TTTTATTTCTCAGCTCACCCAAGCCAAGCCCAAACCCAGTGAATTTTTGTTATGATTGCCATTATCTTTTGATTGAATGTGTAAATGTACTCATAGCAGAAACAGCATGAAGATGAGTGCTTGATGAGGAAATACATAACTATTTTTAAAAAGATGATAAAGGCAGATACTTGTTTATTACATGTAATTCAGTCAGGAAACATAGTATATGGGAACTTCTCACCAGGCAAAAATGCTAATGCAGTCTGAGAATTGACTTAAAATAAATAAGTTTAGGTAGGAAAAGCTAAAAGTGCTATATTTACCTGATAATAATGAACGTGTTAAGGATGACATATTCCCATGTGGTTTATGGTGGTATAATCCACTCCCATTTCATGTTGTTAGAGTTTCATAGGATCGTCTTTTACCTTTTCTAATCATCTCTTTCCTGAGAAGCACGAGTATGCACACGCACGTTTGTGTGTATGTGTGTTGACAAGAAGACATTTTGGGTTCGGGAAATTAGCATAGAATTTTATTTTATTGTATATTGTTATTTTAAGGACCTTGACTTCATATCTTTTGCCCAATATATTTAAGATTTTATTTATTTATTTATTCATTTGACAGAGAGCACAAGCAGGGAGAATGGCAGAGGGAGAGGGAGAAGCAGGCTCCTCACCGAGCAGGGAGCCTGGTAGGGGCGCTATCCCAGGATACTGGGATCATGACCTGAGCTAAAAGCAGATGCTCTCCGGGAGGAGCCACCCAGGCACCTCTGTTCAATAGAATCTTGCCTAGAGTTGACCTTTCTTTCAAAATGGATGCTGTACAAAATCCTGCCAAGTACTATAGCAGGAGCTTTTGAGTCATAACCGCATGGGCAGATTTTGTATTATAGGAAGGCAAGGCTCATGGTGCCCCCAAAGACGTTAACCTAGATCTATTCAGTAGGACTGCAGAGAATGCTGTGAAACTGAGAAGTTGTTTGATGCTCATTTTAATTTGGAGACTCTTTGGAGTCTCTCTGGAGCTTACACTGTGTTTAACAGCCCACTTCTTATGTGCTCATCATTTGTGTAGATCACATGACTTGACAGGTCGATCCTCATCTTCTCAGAAGTGTAGATGATCTCACTAAGTCCTTCTAACAGGCAGAATTTATCAGTTCTCTCATGTTGACGTTGTGACTTAAAAAACAGTACTGAGATTAAAAACAGTCTCAAAATTAGCCCCCACTTTGGGCCTTCTCATGTCTGTGCCTTGCTTCACTTGGCTTCCAGCAGATACTGTGTCCTTTGTCCATTTCTGAAGCATCACGGAAGTTACCCATGGCCGGACTTACTGGGTCATCTCATCTCCTGCTTCTTTACCCTTGGCACACTGTTTTTCTGCGCAATGCCCTTAATTATAAGAGAGGACAATGCTGACAATGGGAACAGACTGGCAGGACTTGCAAGTCAAGTAGGATGACTTGTTACACCACCTGCATTTGCTCACCCATCCCCTGCATTCCAACAACCCATTCAAAATAAAGCTTGGCTTTTGGGGCCTCCTACTTACTAAAAAGCAGGTCCACTCCTTAAAGCACATATAATTTATCTAAAAATATATGTGGAGTACTTCTGATAAATGATTTATATACATGTCTGTAAAACATTTTATGTGTAATAACCTCAATGATAGACACGTTTAAAAAATCTCTATTTAAAACATATTTGACAAACTACGCTGTCATTAGTAATCCATGTTCTAGAATTTCTGTGAGACAGTGGCTTAAGCTGTGATTCAGGGTTGTAGTAACTTTCAGGTAGCTTTTAGGTATCCAGACACTGTTCTCAGCTGAGCAACTAGCTGCAGATTCAGTATCTTTCTGGTATTTTAAACTGAAATGCATTTTACCTCAGGCATAAACCCAGGAGAATAGTTTTTTTTAGCTATGTGTAGATATATATATAAAATAAGGTTCATAGTAAGGATAAAACCCAAACAGACATAAGGGATTGACAGAAACATCTTGACAGTAACATCTAGAATAATTAGAGAATTTATAAAATCTTTTGTTTGGGAATTTGATACTGTCAAACCTGTCTTAAAATATAGAATATCTGTTCTTTTCTACCTCTGTTGCCCTGTTTGAGCCTAGACTATCTTTATCACTTTCCTGGATGGCTACAAACAACAGCCTCTCAATGTTTCTTCTTTTATCTAGTTTTCCTTTCTTACAATTTTATGTTTTTTAATTTTTTTTTCAGCCTTGTCCTCAGCTCGCAACAATTTGATTATAATGTGTCTAGTTGTGGATCTGTTTGTGTTTAACCTTCTTGGATTTGTTGAGCTTTTTGGATGTATAGATTTTACCAAATTTGGAAAGTTTTTAGCAATTATTTCTGTCAGGTGGTAGCATGTTTAATAGAGCATATTTTTTATTCAATTTTCACTTGGAGATGACAGAACATTAAATTAGTGTAAGAAACAATACTAATGCATTGACTTATATAACGGAAAAGTGAAGCACAGATTTTAGGCATGCCTAAATAAAGATGCTCAGGATGCTTTTTATTTCCTACTTTCTTCTTTGTTGGCTTCATGTTATGGTATGTACTTCTCATTATAATATCTAATAAAATATATTTTGCTTTTTCAAAAGTTCCACTCTAGGCCAATTTTAACCATACATTGAAAAGGCAAGGGTGAGGGGATTCTAATTGATACGGTGATTTATTGGTTCCACTTATATTAAATGGACAAAAAGTGGAGGGTAGGTGTTTCCCCAAAAGAAAATTAGTAATCAGAAGGAAGTAGTCAGAATGGAATCAGAAGGAAGTAATCAGAAGGAAGAATGGATAGAGATCAGATATAACCAAGAATTCCCCTAATTTTTTCCTTCCTTCCATCCATCCTTCCTCTCTTCTTTCCTTCCTTCCTTCCCTCTTTATATTTTATCAAAAAATCAATTATTTTTGATCTGATATTTTCATTAATGAGATAAAACAGTGTTGCCTAGACTAATATTCAAAGTGGACTGTTTAAAAAAAGAGAGGAAAAAAAAGAGACTGTGCTGATCAAACTACTGAATGTGGAAAGAAAATAATAAGACTGCTTTTTTGATGGAGTTCTTGAAAACAAATTGTGTTTTACTAATATTTAACTTATTGAGATCATGAGCTTCTTCACCCAGACCATAAATTTTTGACAATCATAGTTCATGTTTATTACATATATTATTTACCATGTAGAGATATCAACAGTGAAGCTCTTTTTGTTGTCTTTAGAATGTTATAAAGATTTGTAAATTATATATATTTTACAGACTAATTTAAAGCTCTCCCTTTTTAGACAACCTATTCAATGTAATAAATATACCCATGGGTGTAATAAATACACCCAATGAAACTACAGAGCTGACATGTCTCCTACTCATCATATGAACACTTTTGTAGACTTAAGACACTTTCAGTTTAATTAGATCTGACAAAAAATTAGCAGAGATTAAAAACCCTGAAGAACACTATCTGGTATACACATTTGTGTCCATTATTATTGAAGATATAGTTTATTTTATATTTATATCTTAAAAATACTAGCTAATGAGGAGTGCCTGGGTGGGTCAGTTGGTTAACCATCTGCCTTTGGCTCAGGTCACGATCTCAGGGTCCTGAGATGGAGCTCCACATTGGGCTCCATGCTCAACAATGGAGCCTGCTTCTTCCCCTCCCTCTGCCTTCTGCTCCCCCTGCTTGTGCTCTCTCTCTCATTCTCTCTCTCTCTCTGTCAAATAAATAAATAAAATGTTAAGAAAATATTAGCTAATGAAATAAATGCTAGCTAATGAGAATTGTAACAATGATTTGTATTTTAAAGAAAATGTTTATCACATCTTTATTTCAAAATTGTAATATATCTTGTTTACATTTTATAATATAACTAATAATATAGTTTGTATTTATATGCTTTATAAGTAAATACACTCATACACTAATAGAGGATCATAATCAGAATGGTGTGAAAACGTTTAGTCAAGCCCTATGCTGTCTGATGTAGTCACTAATCACATGTGACTATATGTACACTTAAATCAAGTAAAATTAAAAAAATTATTTCTTCAGTCATGCTCACTATATTTCAAATGCTCATTAGTCATATATGGTCATTAGTTACCATGTCAGACAGCATAGATATAGCACATTTTCTTCATCTCCAAAATTTTTAATGACTAGCTTTGGCAGAAAATTCATTTATTTTCCATGCTCTTACAGCTACATAACAGCATATGCATAGAGAGTGGTTGTCACCGAATCATTGCTAATTAAAAAAAAAACCCAAAACCAGTATTAATATACAAGGTTTTGTTTTGAAACTTGATTTGTTTCAAATTCATGACTTGAGTTACAACTTAAATAGCAGTTTTTAAAATATTCAAGCACAATAATTTTAGAAGGGTTAAATTTTGGAGTATATGTAAACAAAAGTGTCCTTTTGAGTGATATCAAGAAAACTTAAGTCAATGCATATGAAGATTGACTCAGTAAATTCAACAAGTTTTCTGTTTAATTTGTTTGAGGAGTGAGGTTTGGTTTGATGTTTATTTTGGTTTGTAGTTCTTTTTTTAAAAGATTATTTATTTATTTATTTGACAGAGAGTGAGAGAGAGATCACAAGCAGGCACAGAGGAAGGTAGAGAAAGGGGGGGAAGCAGGCTCCCCGCTGATCAGAGAGCCGGATGTGGGGCTTGATCCCAGGACCCTGAGATCATGACCTGAACTGAAGGCAGAGGCTTAACCCACTGAGCAACCCAGATGCCCTGGTCTGTAGTTCTTAAATGGCACCATTTGATATTATTAGTCTGGGAGAGTAAACCAATAACATTATTACAATTACATTACCAAGTACTTTGTATATGATTTTTTTTAAGATGAACATAATATTTCTCCATATTAAAAAATTTCCATTTTTAACAAATGAAGATAAATTAGTTTTAGCTGAAATATGTAATTTTGCTAATAGAGCAAAAATTATCTACATAGCAACATTTTAATACAATCTTAACTCTATGTTAAATAAGTATACTTCAAATAAAGTCATTGTCAGTAAGATTCACCTATTCTTCCATAACATTCTAAATTGATATGTGTGATTTTCTAGTTTAAAACTTGAAGGTCTTAATTAAATGTTTTCTAAGAAATCACAGCTGTGGTAGAGTATCGTCATTTTTACCATAAACCTGGATATCATTCTCAAGTGTAAAATCAGCAAAACAAATTAGAATAAAAACCACATGTGAGATATCTATTATGCATTGACATTTAAAATCTCCCCCTTACTTGTATTCAGAATACTATATTATACAATGAAGTATTTATCTGTGATATTTTCTAACCTGACATGATGTATGCATAGAACAAGAAAAGCCAACGAACTTCACCAAGAAGGAAAGTTTCCCCTCCCTAATATAACATGTTTGATAAATGTTTACCCTTTTTTTGTGCATCCTCATCTTCTGCAAGGAATTTTTTTTTCAGTATTTTGTATTTTTTTTCCTCCCTTTCAAGTAGTACAGCACATTTCCAGGCATGCCTTGTCTGCAAAACCATGTGTAAATTCCCACATCTCATTCACAAATTAATCACATATATGCATACTATAAACAAGAGACCTTGATGAGTAGCTTGAGACGTTCTATAATTTGTTCTTTGATTAACTGACTTTCCCACTTAATTTTAGACTACATTAAATATCCTAAAGTAATCATTTTAATCTTAAATTTTACCAGCTGCAAAAACCTGATTTAAAAAAAAAAATTGAAGTGCTAATGATTTAGTAGCAATCTAAAGAATCTATAAAGAGACAAAAATTCATATTCTTAATGGCATGGCGAAGTGTAAACATTTAGATTAGCTGTATTGTAGTGAAGCTTTTATACCAGTGTTGGCATAAAACATTTCTAGGCTTGTATTAAAATTGCATTGTTGTTCTTATTGTATGATGATCTATTTTGACAAGAGGATATTTTTCCTTGCTAAATATGGTTGTGCATTTTTCAGCCATTTCATACGTATTATATTGAAAGAAGTTTCTAAATGGGCATTGATGGTTAGGAAAATTCATTTTAAATGTCTAAACAATACCAAAATACTTAGAAAATTAGAAAAATTTGTTATCCATTAAAACTGGGAAATTTAATCATTTTAGCTTGTCTTCTTATGAGAAGTCTCTGGATCTAGTTTAAATCTTAATTTTTGTTGCGTGTATAAATTACATGTTTTTTATTTTATCTTACCCTTTTTTCCTTTCATTTTTGCTACTAACAAGCTGTATGATTTTGTGAAATTCATATAATGTTAACTTAAATACAAGATATCTAAAATTTCCTACAATTCTAGCATTCTATTATATGTTTTATAAGTGATTAAGAGAAACAGCAGCACTTGTAGCACTGTTGACCACCATTTTTAGCAAGCGGATGTATTATGAGGGTTCAGGCAAGTCCATTATCACACATCAACAGGAAAGCCAACCAAGTCTTCTGTGACCTTTGGAACTCATCAGTTCTTTCCTTCCTCTGTCATCTTTATGATGCAGTATTTTCCATTTGAGTTGAAAGGTGACTCAACCAAATATATGTTGAAAAGGGATACCAGAGATTGAGTTTACCAAAATGTTTGACCGATGAAGAGAAAGTACCTGGTATTTTTGATAAGTGAACTGTATCTTATCTTTCAGTCATAGTGAGGATTCAATTTTTCCCATTTTAAAGGTTAACAGAAAAATAAAGAATTTGAGAACAAAGTACAGTTTTGTTCTTCATCATGAAGATCTTCCTTCAGTAAAACCTTTACTTAAGAATGGCCAAATCTGTCATGGTTTCCTGCAGGAAACACTGATATTATTGATTTTGAGATTTAAAAAAAGAAAAAAAGGTAAAAGGTTAAGAACAGAGGATAAGTTAAATGGTAACATTCTAGTTTTTTTTTTTTCAAGGAAATATTTAATAAAATGCAAATTGGAAACTCACTATATGAAATTAATGGCTAGTTTCCAATTACCTAGTATCATTAAGATTGATTGAACATTCAAACTGTTTTAGGGAATATGTAAAAGCAAATGAGTTTATTTAATCTTTTAAACTGAAGAATACTCCAAAAGAAATTGGCTAACATTTATGTATAAAAGCTTAATTCTTGTGTTTATTTCAACTTTATTATTTAGGATGAATAAGAGGTTTCAGATCACAGGCAATGTTACGCTACTATGTGATTTATAGATTTATTTCCCTTTAGTTGTCTGAAAGGGAAGATTCCAGTAAATAACTCCTTGTACTTTTAATTTAGGAAAACTATATCCTTATGTCTACATATATTAGAAAATCTAGAGCCATCAAAAACGACTAAACGATCTCTAATTTTGAGATATAGCTACAGAATAGATTTGTTGCAACAGTATGAAAACTACAAAGAAAAAAATAGAAAAATAAGAATTAATAGTTTTATGTTCATCTAATTCAAAGTAATGATTATTTAAATTTAAGACTTGTGAGAGACAGCTATATTTTTAAATAGCTTGAGATTATGTGACAGGTTTTTCCACATATCATTTATTTCCACATGTAACTTATTGAAGTATGAAATTTTTATGTATATGCTGATCGTTATATACAGAAGAGTACTCTCCCTTGAGCTTGTGTCAAGATAAGGACTCTATGCTGGATTAGATAGAAGTTTGGTATGGACAGACATTAAGCCAAAAAGCTCTCGCAATTTGATTCTACTTACGTGTTTATCATAATTTGAAAAGAATGTATGTTAAGTTTGCCTTTGTTTAGAAACATTTATTTACTAACTATATATTTTACTAAATGGAATTTTTTTCAAAATTTAAGAAAAAAAATGTTTTAAGTACTCTCCAATATTTTATAAGCAATATCTACCCCAAAAAAGTATGCAAAAATCTTACGGAAGTAGCTAGAAGATTCTACTCGATTTGTGTTAGATTAGCTTATTGATTAAATATAAACAAGGTTAAATGCTAATTCCTTTTTAAGAACTTCTTAGTTACTTTGGATATATATTCAGAATATACTCTGAAACTTTTCAAATATCCATCGAACACATACTTAGCTTAAAATGCTGTGTGAGCTCTGAATTAGAAATTCCTGAAGCAATTTGATTTAGTAACAGAAATAAAGGGCATTTAAAAAATGTAATAACAGAGGGAATGTTGTGTGTCATTAAGAAAACTTAAAAAATGCTGCCATGAGAGTTGGGAGAATCAAGATATATTCATTAATTTTGACCTGTATTTTGAATAATAGATATTTCGGGCAGAAATGAGTGAGTCGTGGCTGGCTAAAGAGACAAACACATGTCTATCATATTTGGGAATAAGCAACTAGTATAGAGTTGTATAAAGTAGTGACAGGATATAAGTCCCTATGAAGCTTTGGACCCAACTGTGAAGGACCCTAAATGTGGGCTACATGATTTGAATTTTGTTGACTGGGACAACAATAAAAAAAATAACAACTTTTTAAGCTGGAGAGTGAAGTAATAAAGTTGTGTTTACAGGAAGATTAAGCTGCTGGTGGTGTATCTAATAAAGTATTGACATATTCACTAAGCTTTTACAGTGAATGAATAAGCCAACTCTCCCATTAGGTACATGTTAAAATTAAACACATTATTACATTATTTTTCCCTCTTAATATCAGTGAATGCTTTTAAAGATTCACTTTCTAATTGTGAATTGGATGGATCTTAACCTCAGTTTCAAAATTATGTGAGTATGAAGTGCCAAAGTCTTTTGTGAACCTAAAAGAAGAGTAACAGGACTTCTTAAGGCAGAATTTGCAATATTAACTGTGAAAATATTGCTGAATTTTGAACCAACTGTCATAGGCAGGTTTTAGAAATCTCTCTTCCGGACTTGGCCAAAAATGTCATAGTACAAATCCTAGCTGATGCAATAAACTTTCTACCATATGCCAAGTGGCAAAGTTTTGCTGCTGGTCTAGCCACTCACTGTTCACATGGAATTACCTTTCTTTTGCTATGCCCATCTGCTACCTTCCTGGTGGTTCTCTCCCACTGCCATGTCCATCTGTTGGCCACTTGCAGATGCCCTCCTATTGCCCCACGCACCTGTTAAGACTGTTCTTCCCAAAATGCAATGCTTCACATCATTATCAACCAACCTGTAAATTAAATATATATGTTCATATTATTGGAAAAGGATAGAAATATTTTCTCACTAAAGACCAAAACAAGTTTAAATATTGGTGAAATAGATCATACAAATAATTCTATTAAAAAAGGAGTTGATCACAGCCTGACTGTAAAATGTTCAGCCAAGAACTCATGAAAAGACACAGGTGTGTATCAAATTTAAAAAGGTTACCTTTCCTTTTTTCTGAGATTCTAGTCACTCTAATTACTCTATACAAGTAACAGAGAAAATTGATTTGGCTTCCTGAAGCTATTAAATCTTCATCTCTTAATATATCCTAGTTTATTAGGGTGGTTAAATGTATCTGAAAATTATCTCTCCCCAGGTCAGACACCTGTGTAGGGGTGTGAAGGTGGCAGAGTAAGTGAAAAGATAAATGTGTTTGGGTTCTGTATTTGGTTTACAGAACTAAAAGTGACAGTTGAATGATACAGAGGAATGAAGTGAATGATAGACTTTTAAAAAGTAACTATCACCTAAAAAGGGTATATAAAGTGCCTGTTCAAACAGGCCTTTCTAAAAGACTTAGAGCGCTCTTCTTTAGATAACTCCACATTATTTATTTTGCAAAGTATTAAAAGGTATCTTGGACACTGGAAAGAGGAAAAAGTGCCTACCTATGGCTAGTAAATACCTCAGCCCTGAAATAATGACTTAAAGGAAATGATAAATAATGCTTTAAAAAAGCGTGGTTTCTAATATGTCAACACATTTAGGTTATATTTTACTTTTGAATATTTAAATCTTTATGGTTCTTAAACATTTTCTTACCAACATTTTCTCACTAAGGAAATTGCTCCTGGAAATGATAACTTGTATGAGTAGAATTTATATATGTGTATAGCAACGTATCTTCTTAAATATGTTGATATGATTTTAAAATTTTAGACAGGTAAGAAATAAACTTACTCTGACAGGAAGGATAGAAATAGTTATTTCTTAAATGGGCTAAGAAAACCTGTATTTAGAAATCATTTTAAAACATGAATGAATGAGAAGTTCTGTATATGAGGGAGCAGTCTCAACTATGTGCATCCTTATATACAACAAAGGTCCAAATATCTGTATGGTAGCCAAAGTTCTCATTTGTTTTGATACTACATTTATAGTACATTCCAGTAATGAAACTGTCATATATCTTGTTCTATAATTAAATATAAAAGTGAGATTAGGTTACAAGTAGTCTACTTTTTAGTATCCATTATCTAATGTAACAAGTTTAGAAATAATCATTCTATTATCAATTAAATTATGTGCTTTGTCTATGTTTTTGAAGGTGCTTATTACATCTGACTTCTAAAAATGCAAGGTATAAAAGACCAAATAGTTCAGTTTAATGCTTTACATTGCTTCATTTGCTAAATGCACACATTTAAAGAATATACTAAATATCTTTGTGTACTTGGATCTATCTGTACTTCCATCTCCTTTCATCATCCTAGACTTTTCTTCCTATACATTAAATGAAAAGTATATTTAAATATGCTTACTACAGTATATGTAGACCCTATAGATAACTACAAGACATCTGTCAGGGTGTTGTCCTTGTTTGAGCACCATTCTGATATGTTTCTTTCCATTCCAGCCTGAACTTTAACATATTAACTAAGTATTTTGATGTTGAAATGGACTGGTTTAGTTATATTCTCACTTTTACACTACCTGGAGTACATATTTTTCTTTTTGACTTGAATTTTTTTAAAAGAAGAAAAAAAATAAAAGTGGAGAAGCAATAAACCCATGTTGAGGAACAAATTACATATTTATTTGGTAACATTTATATCCATACTGTATATTTTCACACATATATATATATAGTATATATTATATATATATCAATTTATAAAAAATATGCAGTATGCCTTCAAGATAATTCTGGCATTAATTTCCAATACTGAGCAGAATAAATGTCTTAGCTTGGAGACAAAGTACTTCATTTGTGGATTTGGATATTTTTTCTCTTACATTGCTCTAATAATCTTAAGTTGTTCTTCTTTACCCCATATTGATCCACATCATTCCAGCTTAGCAGGGTCACTTTCTCAGGTCAGAGCTGACATACTAATCATCACTAAAGCCTTGCCTACTACAGTTGTTCAAAATTTAGTTCCTATAGATTAGTGACTTTAAATATTGACTATGCAAACTGGCAAATACATTCATTTCTATTGCTAGATATTTTTCTGTTTCTATTTGTTGTGTGCATAAATTTTGCCACAGCAGGAGAAGTTGTTTGTTTCTACTGCTAATGTGAATGCATTTTGCTTGTACTTTCTATAAAATATCTGTTTCATACTCTTCACAAAAGACCTCTGATATTTACAAAAGACCTTTGGCAGTTCTTGTGGAAAGGGTTATTACTAACTATTCTGGCTTATGCATGAAATTAATTACCATAGACTGACTGCTACCTGGAAGACTGTCTCCTGTTACCTTTGATCTCTTTCTGTGGCTTTCTATATTCCACTTCTGAAGATCTTCCTGGATTCAGTCTGTAGAAATAAAAACTACCAGCTTGGAATTCTTGGATTTTGCTGATTAAATATATATAGGTCTTACAAAAGCCTTCCCCAAATTAGTTATTTATTACTCATTCCTGGAACCAGGAAAAGATCAAAGAGCATATGTCCCATCTATACCTGGGACAAATGGAAACTTTTTAGACTCTAGTCAGTGAATTAAATTAGATAAATCACTAAGAAATGATTGTCACTTAGTGAATGTTTGATAAATATTAGTTAATATTATAATTATTTATTCTTTAAACCATAAGTTAAAAAAGCTATAAAATAATTTTCATAGTGTAGAACTTTGTTTTTAAATGTTACTATGTGGACACTGAATGTAGCTGAATGTGGTAATAATGGGATAAGTAGTTGAGAGAGTAAAGATAGCACTCTACTATTACACAAAACACTTTCCAAAGAAAAATTATGTCTAAATTATTAAATTCTGTCATTTATGCTTGTGAGTGAGGAACTTACATTGCTGGGTGAAAGATTTTTTTGTCTGGGTGTGTTGGGTAACTGAAATATGAAGAAAATAACTACTGGCAACAATAATAATAACAGCAAGATATCCATTAAGATGATAGTATAAGAAGTATTTACAAATTAGGCAAAGAATAGATATGCTTCCACCTACCAAAGGTAAAATAATCAGATTTACTACTTTATCTTATAATTTTTAAATTTGTCATATATATTTTTTCAGATTTAATTTATTTGTTTTAGAGAAAGAGAAGGGGGAGGGACAGAGGGAAATAATTTAATGCAGGCTCCATGCTGAGTGCAGAGCCAGACACAGGGCTCTATCTCACAACACTTAACCAACTGAGCCACCCAAGCATCTTAAATTTTTTTTTAATTTTTTTTTTAAATTTATTTATTTGTCAGAGAGAGAGGGAGAGAGAGTGAGCGAGCACAGGCAGACAGAGTGGCAGGCAGAGGCAGAGGGAGAAGCAGGCTCCCCGCCGAGCAAGGAGCCCGATATGTCACTCGATCCCAGGATGCTGGGATCATCACCTGAGCCGAAGGCAGCCGCTTAACCAACTGAGCCACCCAGGCGTCCCAAGCATCTTAAATTTACCATATTTCTAAACCTATCTACTTCTTACATACAATGATATATAAAAATAGTTATGATTTCTAGATATATAACCTTTATGAAGTAAAAAGAACACATTTACACTCTGAAAATTTTCAAAATTTATCAAGTAGAGTAATATTATGCGTTAGTGGCATCTTGGTATATTCCCATTATTACATGCTAAAATTGTGTGTGTACATGTTATTGTCCCTTCAATTTAAACCATGACCTATAATCTTGAGCTAAGGAGTGTGCTACTAAAAATGCCCCTCTAACTTGCTCTCATCAAGTTAACTCTGAGTGAAAGATAGTTCCCCAAATATATGATCAACAGATTTACCTCATAAAGTGTCAGAGATAAATGTCAGGAACTCTTACTGCTTTAATTTCAAGAGCCTATGCCTTTTTAATTGTTTTTTTTTGCATTTGACTGTGGTTGACACCCAGTGTTATATTAGTTTCAGGTGTACAACATAACGATTCAACTTCCCTATACATTATGCTATGCTCATCACAGGTGTAGCTATCATCTGTCACCATACAACACTATTACAATACCATTGACTACATTCCTTATGCTGTCCCTTTCATTCTTGTAACTTATTTTATAACTGGAAGCCTGTATTCCCCACACTCTATTTTGTCCATCCTTCCATTCCCCTTCCCTCTTGCAATCATCAGTGTTCTGTATTTATTAGTGTGATTCTGTTCTTTGTTTATTTGTTTTTTTCTTAGATTCCACATGAGCAAAATCATGTGGTCTTTCTCAGTCTGACATATTTCATTTAACATAACATCCTCTAAGTCTTTCTGTGTTGCAAATGACAAGATCTCATACTTGTTTCATGGCTGCACAATATCCCATGGTGTGTATACACCACATCTTTATCCATTTGAATATCTCTCAGTGGGCATGTATTGCTTCCACATCTCAGCTATTGTAAATAATACTGCAACAAACATTAGGAGGGGCATATACCTTTTCTAATTACTGTTTTTATTTCCTTTGGTATATACTCAGGAGTGGAATTACTGGATCATATGGTATTTCTATTTTTAATTTTTTGAGGAAACTCCATACTGTTTCCCATAGTGGCTATGTCAATTTACATTCCCAGCAATGGTGCACAAGGGTTCCTTTTCCTCCACACTCTCACCAACACCTGCTATTCCTTGTCTTTTTTATTTTAACCATTCTGGCAGGTGTAAGATGATATCTCATAATGGTTTTGATTTACATATTACTGTGATGATTAGTGATGTTGAGCATCTTATTATGCGTCTGTTGATCATCTGTATGTCTGTGGAGAAATGTCCATTTGGGTCCTTTGCCCAGTTGTTAATTGTGTGGTCATGGTTTTCCTATTGAAATATATGTATGTATGTATGTATGTATGTGTGTGTGTATGTATATATACATATATATATGATATTAACCCTTATTGGATATATCTTCTGCCATTCATGAGGTTGCCTTTTTGTTTTGTTGATGGTTTCCTTTGTTGTGCAAAAGTTTTTTTATTTTGATGTGCTCCTAATAGTTTATTTTTGCTTTTGTTTCCCTTGACTTACAAGACATATCTAAAAAATATTGCCTCACTGATGTAAAAAAAAATTACTGCCTATGTTCTCTAATAGCATTTTTATGGTATTTTAGGTCTCACATTTAGGTCTTTAATCCATTTTTAACTTATCTTTGTGTATGATGTAAGAGAGTGTTCCATTTTCATTCTTTTCACCTAGCTGTCCAGTTTTCCCAGCACTGTTTGTTGAGGACACTGTCTTTCCCCGTTGTATGTTCTTTCCTCCTTTGTTGTAGATGAATTGACCATATAAGTGTGGATTTATTTCTGGATTTCTGTTCTGTTCTATTGATCTATGTGTCTATTTTTGTGCCAGTACAGTATTGTTTTGATTACTATGTTTTTGTAGTAGTCTGAGACCCGCAATACCCTGGTATCAAAACCAGACAAAGAAGAGCACAATAAAAAAAGGAAACAGGCCTGATAAGCATAGATATAAAAATCCTTAACAAAATATTCAGAAACCACACTTAACAATACATTAAAATTATCATTCACCATGATGAAGTGGGATTTATTCTAGGGATTCAAGGATGATTCAATATTTGCAAATCAGTGTGATACACCACATCAACAATACAAGGATAAGAGCCTATCTGTCTTAAGTGAAGCCCTGAGTGTATGCAGCCAAAAATCAGTATCACAGTGGAAAGTCTAGTTTATATATTAAATTCAAGGTATTAATATACTTTGACAAAAAAATCCAGTATCTTAGGGATCAAATAATTTAATACTGCTTCATTTGAGACAAATTCAGACAAAAAAAGTAAGTCAGAAAGCTGAAGTGGAACTGCTTTGTGTCAATGGTGTAAGAATAGTTCGCTAGTAATTTTTTCTACAGCTATGAGAGTATGTGATTCTTAATATTTAATTTTGAGGATACTTGCATTGTTTCAAAGCTTGCTAAGTGATTTTAAATTTTACATACAATGAAGTTTCATCTAAATACAATACCCTATTTATTTCTACCCTTTTTCCTGCCTCCTATTCCTCTCCAAGTTCTTTTCCACTGTTTCCACTTACATACATCCTGGTCAATGAATGTACTATCTACTTCACAGCATGTCCCTCTGCCATCTCTTTATCATATATAAATATAATCAACAGTTTCATTTCCTACAAAATAAGAGTTAAGGGTCACTTTCCTTGGAGTAGTTCATTAATCTATCATTTTGTAACCTGGAAAAATTTAAATGACCTGAAGCATCAATCAGTTCTGCTCTTAATGTATATAATTGTTGGTTTACTTCTGGGCTCTCTGTTCTGTTCTGTGGTTATATGTGTCTGTTTTTAAGCCAGTACCATTCCATTTGATCACTACAGCTTCATAATATAACTTGAAGTCTGGAATTGTGATACCTACAGTTTTGTTTTTCTTTTGCAAGACTGCTTTGGCCATTTGGGGTCTTTCGTGGCTTCATACCTATTTTAGAATGTTTTGTTCCAGTTATGTGAAGAACGTTGTTAATATTTTGATAGGGATTGCATTAAATCTGTACATTGCTTTGGGCAGTATGGACATCTTAACAATATTTGTTTTTCCAATCCATGAGCATGAAGTATCTTTCCATTTGTTTGTATTGTCGTGAATTTCTTTCATCAGTGTTTTATAATTTTTAGAGTATAGGTTGTCATCTCTTTCGTTAAATTTATTCCTAGGTATTTTCATATTTTTGGTACCATTGTAAACAGGATTGTTTTCTTAATTTCTTTTTCTGCTGCTTTGTTATTAGTGTATAGAAATGCTATGGATTTCTGTACTTGATTTCCTGTGATTTTACTGAATTATCAGTTCTAGTAGTTTTTTGGTGGAATCTTTAGGATTTTCTATACATAGTATCACGTTGTCTGCAGATAGTGAAAGTTTGACTTCTTTGCAGATTTGGATGACTTTTATTTCATTTTGTTGTCTGACTGCTGCGGCTAGGTCTCCCAGTACTATGTTGAATAAAAGTGGTAAGAAGGGACATCCTTGTATTGTTCCTGACCTTAGGGGGAAAGCTCTCAGTTTTTCCCCAGTGAATAGATATTCACTGTGGTTGTTTCATATAAGGCCTTTATTATGTTGCAGTATCTGCCTCTAAGCCTACTTTGTTGAGGGTTTTACAATGAATGGATGTTGTACTTTTTCAAATACTTTTTCTTCGTGTATTGAAGTAATCACTTATATATGAATATAAGGAATAGCACAGAGGAACACAGGGGAAGGGAGGGAAAACTGAATGAGAAGATATCAGAGAGGGAGACAACCTTGAAAGACTCTGGACTCCAGGAAACAAACTGGGGGTTACAAAGGGGGGTTGGGAGGGTGGGGGAACCAGGTGATTGGTATTAAGGAGGGCACATGTTGCGATGAGCACTGGGTGTTATATACAACTAATAAATTGTTGAACACTACATCTGAAACTATACATGTACCCCATGCTGGCTAATTGAACATGATAATAATCATGTATTAATTATTGATGTGATATATCACATTGATTGGTTTGTGAATATTGAACCACCCTGGCATTCTGGGAATAAGTCCAACTTGATCATGGTGAGTGATTTTTTTTAAATATATTGTTGGATTCAGTATGTTGAGAATTTTTCATCTGAGATATTGGCCTGTAGTTCTCTTTTTTGTGGTGTCTTTATCTAGTTTTGGTATCAGGATAATGCTGTCCTCAGAATAAATTTGGAAGTTTCCCTTCCTCTTCTATTTTTTGGAATAGTTTGAGAACAATAGGTATTAACTCTTCTTTAAATGTTTGGTAGAATTCATCTGTGAAGCCAGCTGGTCCTGTACTTTTATTTGCTGGGAGTTTTTTGATTACTGAGTCAGTTTCATTGCTTTAAATCAGTCTGCTCAAATTTTCTATTTCTTTCTGATTTAGTTTTGTTAGGTTATATGTTTCTAGGAATTTATACATTTCTTCTAAGTTGTTCAGATTTTTTGGCATATAATTATTCATAATATGCTTTTATAATCTTTTGTATTTATCTACCTCTTTCATTTGTGATGTTTGAGTCCGCTTTCTCATTTTCTCTCTCTCTCTTTTTTTTTTTTTTTTGAGTCTGGTTAGAGGCTTATCAATTTTGTTAATAATTTCAAAGAACTGCTCTGGCTTTCATTTATCTGTTCTAATTTTTTTTTTAGTTTCTCCATAATTGATTTCTACTCTAATCTTTATTATTTCCTTCTTCCTGTTTTTGGGGGGTTTTGTTTGTTTGTTTTTTCTAGGCTCCTTTAGATGTAAGGTTAGGTTATTTGAGATTGTTCATGGTTTTTGAGGTAGGCCTATATATCTATCAACTTCCCTTTTAGAACTGCTTTTGCCACATCCCAGAGATTTTGTACCATTGTGTTTTCATCAGTAGTCTTTTTGAGGTAGATCTAGTTATAGAATCATGAGGAATATCATTACCCAAGTCCAAATGTTCTAATACTTATTATTGATTTTCTGTGATAATTCTCTGTATTATATGTCATATGCAATAGCATATTACATATTACACAATATCCTTACATGTTAGTAGAATAATATTAATAATTTATGAGGGTTTTACATAGTATACTTATTACTGATTTGGCTTTATGTCCCCATCTTCCTATATTTCTAACAGTCTCATGTATTTATGTCTCCCTACACTTCCAGATCCCACAGTTTTTAAAATTAAGTTATTTTTCTTCATGCTTGGCTAGTAGCACCTACTGCTTCAGGCCTGTGCTAAAGTCCTATGGCCAATTTGGATGTAATTAGCTAATTCTTTATAATTTACTCATGGATGTTGGTAATTTATATATTTTATTAGACTCAATTTGACACATTATCTGTTCTAGTAAACAATTTATTTTTGCCTAGCGTTTATAAAAATAAGGTTTTCTGTCTCTTCTCACATATAAGCATATGTAATTTTCCATTCCATCATTTTCAATATTTTCCTTTTTTTTTAAGATTTTATTTGTCAGAGAGAGAGAGAGAGAGAGAGCACAGGCAGAGGCAGAGGGAGAAGCAGGCTCCCTGCCGAGCAAGGAACCCGATGTGGGACTCGATCCCAGGACACTGGGATCATGACCTGAGCCTAAGGCAGCTGCTTAACCAACTGAGCCACCCAGGCGTCCCAGTATTTTCCTTTTAAAATAAAATTTCTATGTGCATTTTTAATAGCTTTTGGATTACCTAAAATTAAATGGTTATTTTTCCTCTTTCATTTATTTTTCTATTTGTCTTTATTATTTTATTCCTCTTACTTTTTCTAAGTTTGATTTTCTTGATTCTGTTTTCTTGGTTAAATTTCGTCCATTTCTAATCTTTCTTTTTTTAATCAGTAAATTAGGATACATGTTTGCCTTTGACTACAGTTTTACTATATGACATAATCTATTCTTATTTACATTATCCAAATTGTCTATAACTATATAACTGCTCTCTATAGTATACATATTTTTTAACCTTTTTAAATTGAAGTAAACTTTTAAGACATTCTGATTAGTCATTTAATTAACAATTAATTCAGAAACCATAGCTTATACAGTTAGGGTTTTGAAGGGGCGGGGGGTGGGAGGTTAGGGGAACCAAAATATACATTTTGGGTATATTTCAAAATGCAAATATGTTTTTGTGATATTATTTGATCAGCTATTTTATGTTACCTGAAAACATAGTATATTATGTATTTAGAGATTGCAGTGTTTGATGTATATCTGTTTATGCAAACCTTCTGATTATGTCTTCATTATTTTAAGTCTATATTCTCTGTCACAGAATGAGAGAGATTATGAAATTCTACAGAAAATTGTGTTTCTGTTTATTCTTTTAAGAAATACTTCCTAACCATAACCCAGCTGCCCTATCCTTCCCCCCATTCCCCAGCAACCCTCGGGTTATGGACATTGAGAGGTTATGTTCTATGGTGACTGCTATGAAATGTGTAAGCCTGATGATTCACAGACCTGTACCCCTGGAGCAAATAATACATTATATGTTAACTTAAAAAAAAAAAAAAAAAAGGAAAGAAATACCTCTTGGGTGCTATGTGATTGTCTTTTCTAAATCTAAAGGACAAAGTATTGGGCAAAATTAGTTCCATGGTGCAAACAATCTAGTGCAAACAACAGACAAATAAATTAACTTGCCAGCCACCTTCTCTTTAGAGTTGGCTAATGGGGATGTATATGAGATGACAGAAGGAAAATGGAGGGCAAGAGGAAGAGAGAAGCCAGGGTATGTCTCCTTCTCTCTTTTCATCAGGTGGTTGCTTTTTCTTCATGGCTCCAGCCAGGAGATAATTGC
>PISX010006095.1:0-57005 GCA_004024625.1 Mellivora capensis
AAAAAAACAAAACAAAACCTGGAAGCAGTCACTGACAAAACTCCAGTATAATCCCATCATTCTCTTCCTCCACCTGCCCAACATCACTCCAGTTAACTGTTCCAAGCAGTCCCTAAAATAGCACTAATATCCCTTTAAACAGAACTGGGAAAAAAATTCAAACTGCTTTGGGTAAGGCCCTTAGGTAAGAACTGTTTATTTTCCTTGTGTGGGCATTAAGACTATTTTTGTTAAACATTTTTAGTTTTAAACAGATTTTCTTAAAAAAAAAAAAAAAAAAAAAAAACCTGAGGTGCCTGGGTGGCTCAGTTGTTAAGCATCTGCCTTTGGCTCAGGTCATGATCCCAGGGTCCTGGGATCTCCCTGCTCAGTGGGAAACCTGCTTCTCCTTCTCCCACTCGCCCTGCTTGCGTTTCTTCTCTCCCTGTGTCTCTCTCTGTCGAATAAATAAATAAAATATTTAAAAAAAAAAAACCTCCTTCATGACAGCAGCAAAAGCACAATGGAACTCTGTAACCATCACCCTTGATCATGTTTAAAAATGATAATAAAAAAGACAACAGAAACCACTTCAAATGTATCTCTCCCTTGAGTCCGCAGAACAGCACTCTTCCATGACAACAGTTCTGAAAAACACACTGCCATTATTTGCAAAAGCAGTAGGAAGTCCAGTCTGTCCTTGGTTCAGCACTACCTTCCTCCTCTCTCTCCAAGAAAAAAATAAAACAGCAGGAAGCGTAAACAACCACTTAATGGAAAATACAAATGGGTAAATATTTTCAAAATTGGCTAAAAAGCCTCAGGTCTTAAGAAATTGAGGAATGCTAGTATAGGGGGAATAGGAAGAAAACATTGTATTTCCCCCTCAAAGTGAGCACTCCAAGAATGCAAGAACAAATGTGGTGCATAGCTACTTTCTCTTCTTCAATTACCAGACACTTTTGTCCTTTTATTATTTCTCTCATTCTGTCTTTTCATAAATAATGGTATTTTCAAAATTGAGCCTATTTCTCCAGCTCCATAACAAACTTTACAATTTTAAGCTGGAATCTTGGTTCAACTGAACAGGGTGATGAAAAGCTGGGGGGAGTGGGGGTAAGTTCCTTCCATTTAAAAGTTCACATGGACAAAATTCTCAGAGCTCAAAGCCCAAAACTGACCTGCCCTCTTCACAGAGTCCTTAACTATGGATGGCACAGTTCATCACACATGGACCAACAAGGCTGCCTGGGACAGAGCCTTCCAAAGTTGCAAGGCCATGCTAGTTCATGAAGCACTTGATGGGAATTAGAAAAGGGGGAGGAGACACATTTCCACAAGAAATGCATTTTTTTTTTTTTAAAGATTTATTAATTCATTTGAGGAAGACAAAGATAGGGAGGAAGAGTGAGCGCACAGGGTCGGGAGGGGCAGAGGGAGAGGGAGAGAGAATCTTAAGCAGACTCTACAGTAAGATTGGATACCGATGCAGGGACCAATCTCACAACTCTGAGATCAGGACCTGAGCAGAAACCAAGAGTTGGACACTCAGCCAACCAAGCCATCCAGGCACCCCTACAAAATGCTCATTTGGTAAGTGGAGCACAAATGAATTTCCACTCCTACTCACCACACAAAACAGGTGACCTCAGGTTGGGCACAACCCATACAACCCAACAGAGCAGCCCTGCAGCAATCTACCTAGAGAAGCACTGCATTTCCAAATCAGGGTTCCTGAGAAAAGAACCTTCCCAAAAACAGGCATTTCACAAATCTCATTACCAGAAGTCCTCACAGCTGTGAATATAAATTCATTCCTAAACATATCAGGACTAGAGCAAAAAGGGTCCAGCAGAGAAGTAAAACTATCAAATTTGGAGAAAGGAAATTCTTCCACCTTGAGGGGGATAATCAGTTGTTATCTGAGACCCTAATCTTTGAATGTAGGTTCAATAGCTGAAATCTAAATCAATGTCATAAGCTAAAGCACTAAAACAATCACCACCATCTGTGGAAAAAGGCACGATCACATACATTTACTGTTGGGGGGTTTCCTTTCTCCGAATTTGCTGGGTTTTCCTTCTATAAGCCCCCCCTTTTTTTGCTCCCATCCTAATTATAAAACCCCATATTGTGACACAAGTGGTTAAAGTTTATAAAACCTGATAAATAGCCCTGGTGGGCAGTGGGCCCCTTAGCTACCTGCATGAAAATAAGAGGACTATGTCTAGTCCTCTATGGGACTATGTCCCCGTTATAAAGGGCTTAACACTCAATAGCTTCCAACCCTATCATTCTTTTATGCCCTACAAAAGAGCTAAGTATCACATGGGCCCAAATTAGTCCTAGTCATGCAGGAGGGGCAAGAAAAGGTAGCCTATAGGGCAAAGTTGAGATGTAGTACAGCCCAGAGAC
This sequence comes from Mellivora capensis, assembly GCA_004024625.1. Classification (NCBI taxonomy): domain Eukaryota; kingdom Metazoa; phylum Chordata; class Mammalia; order Carnivora; family Mustelidae; genus Mellivora; species Mellivora capensis. The sequence goes on from PISX010006095.1 coordinate 2,395, forward strand.
AGGAGCCGAAGGCAGAGGCTCTCAAATTTTAGTGGGCATCAGAATCTACTGGGGAACTTTTTCAGAATCAGATTTCTGGGGCCATCCCTATAACAGAAAAGTCTGAACGTCTGGGGCACTTATATTTTGACAAAGCTCAAACTGCTGACCTAGGTCCACTAGAAAATTTAGAAAGACTGAGAAATCCTCCATGCCTATCAGCAGTTCCAAAATAAAAGTCATCCAGTGCAATATACTAGGCTTCCCAGGTCAGAAAAGGGTGAGAAAACAATCACCAGCCTGCATGCCTAACAGGCTGTGCTGGACCGGAGTCTGTAGCAAGAGTTTCATTATTATGAGACAAAAATCCTGCACTCTATAAACAAGCAAATTTTTTGCATGTGAGAAATATTTCAAACATCTGAAAAATATTTAAAATAAGATATTGAATCTCTGACCCTACGCCCCAAATAAGCAAATCCTAATTTGCAATTATCTGATTCAGATTTCTTACTAATAGAATATTAGATATTATTAAAGCCCTCAGTGTACCCCTGTCCAATCTCATTCCTTGTCTTCTGTTCCCAGAGATAATCTCCACTCTGAATTTGGTGTTAGTTGTTGTATGTTTTTATACTATTACCATCTATGCACATAGCCACAAACAATATTATTTTGCATGTTTTCAGATTTTATAAAAGTGAAAACATTTTGTTAAGAATTCTATAAGCTGTTCTCCCACCCCATATTATGTTTGTGAGATTCCATCATTTTAATGCATATGGCTATAGTTTATTTTTCAGTGCTGTTAAGACTCAAGTGCATGGGACTTATCTAACAATTTATGCATTTCCCGTGCTGGTGGCCATTTAAGCGGCAATGAGAATGCTTATATTTCTTTCATACTTCTTTTCTTGGACACTTGTACTAGTATTTCTCAGAGCCAGAAACAGACATTTTGGGAAGTAGGAATATTAGCTCTCCAATAACACATCACCACACTACTCTCCAAGGTGGGTTGTATTCATTTACACTCCCACTAACAGGAAATAAACTTTTGATTTCCCCACAAGCTCACTAACACTTGGGTATCACAGCATTTAAATTTTACCAATCTGATGGGTATGAAATGGCACCTCAATATTGTTTCCATTTGCATTTCCCTGATTAAAATCTTTGACCAGAAAATTTTCATGTTTTTATACATATTTATCAAATAGGTTTTCCTCCATTTTTTAAGAAAAATCAAACCTATCTTGTCTAAATCACAACAGTTATTCCACAGCACCCATCCAAGAGCCACCACAGCTGGAAAGCCAAAGTGCATGAGGGCAGCAAGAAAACAGCTGACTTAAACAAGGAATCATTGCGGACAAAAGGCCCTAATTAATGCATTTGCTAATTAGTCTTCCCCTTCCCTCTTTTGTCAAGCCTTACTTCCAAGACAATAATGAGAGCCAACAACCTTAGAACAGGATAGAGAATGGGGGGTGGGGAATGAGAAGGCTAAAACCTTTATATGAAAGTACAACTGTCTTTACTAGAAGAAAATGAAGTGATTGTTGCAGACTAATACCTATTACTCAACCTTTAAGATACCATGCACCTCTAACAGACTCCTTTCAAACTCATCACCCTTGGCTCCTTCTTTGAAACATCCCAACTTTTCTCAGGACTAGACACTGCCCCCTTCCCCTCGGAAATCCTTTCATCTCCCTTCCCCCGCAATGACTAAATATCTTCTTTTCCCCCATTCGACAGCTTCTATTTCCCAGCACCACAGGAACCTCTTCATTGCTCGCTCTCTCTCGCTGTCTCTAGAACTCCAAGCGCTCTCCTCCTTCCCTTTCCAAGATGCATCCACATTCAAAACCACACATTCAGGCACCCACCCCCCCCCAAAAAAAAATGGGAGTCCCATACAGTATATGGCCCTGCCTAACATACCAGGCAGGCGAGTGACTTGTCCCAATCCTCCCCGCCTCCTTCCCCCTTCACGCTTGGGGTACTGTTCTCTACGGGTTCTCCATGGGTGACAGATCCAGACCACCCGGGAAAAAACTAGTTCGGCCTTCTACAGCAGAAATGCTTTTTACTAGGGCCTTATTCGCACTTCTGTTTGGGGCACAAACGAAACTTGGACAATTTCATGAAAAGAGACACCTTCTGGGTGTCTCCACAAAAGCGGGAAGGCCTCCCTCCTATTAATTTCAGCTGGATTGGTTTAGTCCGGGCAATGGTGGCCTGGCAGAGACCAAACGGTCCCCACGATGAGAAGTTTCCGAAGCTCTGCCCCATTCACTCAAGAAAGCCCTCTCCCAAAGACTACACCCCCGCCATACGACTCTTTCCCCCTGAGGCTCCCCCAAATCGGCTCCCCAGGGTACCACCAAGCCCCCAAAGCGGCCCCAGCTCCTCTGTCCCACCCCGCAAGAGATCCCATTTCTTAAGCCTACCTAAAAAGCGTTGGGTGGGCGTGTCTGAGAGCAGGGCCTAGCGTCCCCTCCTCCGGATCTATGTCTCTCGGGTCTCCGGAGCTAGGGGCTCTTCCTCCTCCCAGCCCCCCTGCTCCCGGCCCGCGCCGGCTCGGGGTGACCCTGTCTCCTAGCCAGGCTACGACTCTCACCGGCTACGTGACCTTGGGCAAGTCACTTCCCCTGAACGCCTTGGTTTCCTCCTCCGCCAAGCGAAGACCTAAAGAGGTCCTGCCCTGCCCACCCTAAGGGAGGGGGCTACGCACCGGGTGGGAAAACGCTTTGTGAGCCGCTCCGCGCCACGGGGCCACAGGGCTCACAGGGGCTCCGGGGCCGGACAAAGCTGACCCGGACAAAGCTGACCCGGACAACGCTCCACCCCCTGCGCAGGGTCGGGCGGCTGGACCGCACGCCTCTGGGCCCCCCCACCCCCAAAACCAACCCACGCCCCTCCCCGCCCGGCCGGTTCCTGGACCCCGTACCTGCTCCCGGCGCTCGGCCGCAGGCGCCGCCACCCTGGGCGCTCGCCCGGAGAGGCCCGTGGCCCGGAGGGCTGAGGCGGCCGGCAGCGGCTGGCTCGGGCCGGGGCGGCGGCGGCGGGGGGCGCGGGCGTCGCAGGGGCCCGAGCTCGGCGGCGCCCGGCCTGGGAGACGACGACTGAGGCTGGAAGTGCGCGGCGGCCGCAGCTGCTGAGGCGGCGGCGGCGGCAACCGCGGCGGCGGCGCTTCCGCTCATGGCGGGGCCGCGGGCAGCGGCTCCGACTGCGACTCGACTCCGGCGGCGGGCGCTGACTGGGCCCCGGCCGGCGGCAGCAGCGGCAGTGGCGGCGACGGAGGCGGCTCCCGGAGGGGGAGGAGGCGGAGCTGGGAAGCGGCGGCGGCGGAGGGGGCGGGGACGCGGAGGGGGCGGAGACGCCGCGCCGCCGCCGCCAATAGGCAGCCGGCTTCTCAGCCGCGGCTCCGGGGCAGGACAGGCGGCGCCGTAGGGCATCCTCTGCCGCGGCCGCTCGCGGAGGCGGGGAGACTAAGGGCCGCCCGCGGGAGAACCCAGCTCCCGGAGCGGCCCCGCCCCCGGTCCGCCTCCCGGGCACAGACTCGAGCCTCCCTGGCCGGGCCCGGCGCCACCCAGGCCCCGCTGAGCCTGGGGCTCAGCTGCTCGGCTGCCTCTGGCGCCAGTATTTGCGCCCGCGAGTTTGCTAGGGGATCGGCCCGGGTAGCTGCAGCTCGCCCGCCGGCCTCCCCGTGCGCGGCCAATGCCGCCTCGGCCTCCCTCCTTCTCTTCCCCACACTATAGCCAGTCTCCTCTCCACCCACCTCCCTCTTTTGGCTGTTTGCTCAAAGTTTTTTCCCTTTCAGACACTTAGGAAAGAAACTGTCTGCCCTTCTTGAGCTGTGTCTCAGTGATAAATCAACGGACCCAGAGAGGATAGTAGAGACAGAAACGAAAGAGATGGAGGGAGATGTGCTGCCTTCTCTGAATTTAGAGACCCATCTTGACTTATAAGCAGAAGCCGGCCTGGCTCGGCCCTGGCCCCTTGCCCCTTCCCCCGACTTTCTCTTCCTCTTTCTTACTTTAAAAGCCCTTGTTGTTTAAAAACAAAACAAAACAAAACAAAACAAAACAAAACAAAAACACACACAAACCAAACCTTACAGGAAACCATCTAACCCAGCTGGGCCTAGTCTCAAAAGAGAGAGAGGCCGGGAGGTGAGGAAAGGCTTTTGAGCTGTGCTGACGGTGTTCTAAGAGAGAAGAATTCTGCAGATTCATGACCCTCTTGGCGGCCCTCCTCTCTTCGGAGAGGATATTGGTTACCGAACCCATTTCCTTCTCATGTTTTTCTTACTCTTATATCAAAGCCACAGAGGAGCAGAATAAAACTCAACCACGTGCTAGGAGTGCTGTTAAGTACAGCCGTGTGGGTGAGGGTGCAGCTAAACTGCTGACTAGATCGTTTCCAGAAAGCGTTATCCTCAGCCTTTCCCCACACGCAGTCACCAACCGGGAACTGAGGAGAGAGAGAGCAGGTTACACGTTGACAAGGCACAGTGCTACAGTGCTAGGCTGGCCCCATGAGAAGGACGTGTGGATGAATCTGTGGCAACGGACATTTTAAATTCCACTTTGACAATCACTAGGTACTGATCTTTCAGTCATCAACAATGCCAGGCCCTAGGGATACAATGAAGAAGGTATAGGCCCAGACTTCAAAGAGTTTACAAGTCTCCTTGGAGGATGGTGAGATCAATTCTTAGAAGTTAAGAGCTTAGGGGTGCCTGGGTGGCTTAGTCCTTGGGCATCTGCCTTGGGCTCAAGTCATGATCCCATGGTGCTGGGATCAAGCCCAGCATCAGGCTCCCCGCTCAGCAGGAAGCCTGTTTCTCTCTCTCTCTCTCTCTCTTGCTCCCCCTGCTTGCGTTCCCTCTCTTGTTGTCTCTCTTTCTGTCTCTCTCTCTTTCTCAAATAAATAAATAAATAAAATCTTTAAAAAGAAAGAAAGAAATTAATAGCTTAAGGATGGTGAGTTTACCAGGTGAAACAGTCTGAGGGAAGTGGACCGGGAAGACTTTAAGAATGTAATTGGTCAGGGACACCTAGATAGCTCAGTTCTTGGGTGCCCAACTTTTGATCTCAGCTCAGGTCTTGATCTCAGGATCCTAGTATTTCCTGAATGTTATCCTTCACTTTCTCATGACAGGTAACATATTACTACTTGGGGCTTTAGTCCCAATGCCTTCTGTAGAATGCCCATAAACTATGGCATTCATCTCTCCTTTAATAGGTCTCAGCAGCCTTGAACAAAATCAGACCTATTTAGGGATGCCTGGGTGGCTCAGTTGGTTAAGCGGCTGGCTTTGGCTCAGGTCATGATCCCAGGGTCCTGGGATGGAGTCCCGCATGGGCTCCTTGCTCAGCAGGGAGCCTGCTTCTCTCTCTGCATTTGCCTGCTTGTGCTCTCTCTCTGACAAATAAATAAATAAAATCTTAAAAAAAAAAAAAAATGAGGCCTATTTACACCCCAATGCCCAAATCCCAGTTTCAACTCTTGAAACTCCAATTTGGTCAAATGCCTTTCCCACAAGCCCTGGAAAAAAGGGGGCAGGCAAGCAGTTTAATCCAGTAACCAAAAGACCCCACTGAGGCTGCCTTGGAGGCCAGGAAGAAACAAGAGAGAGGACTGCATCAGGCCTGGGGCCACCTCACCCCACCATTTAAGGGTACAAAAGAGCGAATGGACCACAGGGACTCCTGGGTGGCTCAGTTTCTTAAGCGTTTGACTTCAGCTCAGGTTATTATCTTGGGGTCCTGGGATCAACCCCTGGAGGCCAGCCCAGTGCTGGTGTCTGATGTCAGGTGCCCACTCAGTGGGAATCTACTTCTCCCTCCGCTCCTCCCGCTGCTCATGCTCTCTCTCTCTCTCTCTCAAGTAAGTAAATAAAATCTTTTTTTAAAAAGAAGGAAAGAAAGGGGTGCCTGGGTGGCTCAGTGGGTTAAAGCCTCTGCCTTCAGCTCAGGTCATGATCTCAGGGTCCTGGGATCGAGACCCGCATCAGGCTCTCTGCTCAGCAGGGAGCCTGCTTCCTCCTCTCTCTGCCTACTTGTGATCTCTGTCACTGTCAAATAAATAAACAAAATCTTTTAAATAAATAAATAAAAATAAAAAAGGAAAGAAAGAAAGGACCATATCCATGTGCGTTGTGACCTTTATCTCTGCAAATGTCCATTCTCTAGCAATGATCAGGAAAAGAAACGAGTATGAATGTTTAGGGAACCACAAGTTTAATAAGGCTGGAGCACAGCCTGGGTGATAAGTGGAGAGAAGAGACCAGACTGGAGAGTTAAGGGGAGACCAGAAGACCTTGAAGAATATTGAATGTCATCCTGAGGCATTTGAACTTAACCCAAGTAAGTAAAGGGAGCTATTGAAAGATTTAGTAAGAGAATAAAATAATCTGATTGGAAAGACTCTGAGAATGGATGGGAGGAGAACAAGAAGAGAAGCAATAAAACCAGCTAAGAAGCTAATAGGCAAGCGACCAAAGTGACCTAAATTGAGGCAGAGATGGTAGGAATACAGATGTATTAAGATGGTATAATCATCAAGATGTAGCTGTTGAGGAAGACGACAGAGAATCAAGGATGAGAAAGATTTTTGGTTTGGGCAGCTAAGTGATAGTAGTGCCATTCTTGAAGGTAGGGCATACACGGTGAGGAACAGAGAACTATGACCCCAGTTAAATCAGTTTATTGTGGTGACCCTCTCTTTCCTCATCCATATAAGGCAGAAGGGCTGAGAGAGTTGGACAACAGTCACTGCTGTACAATTACTAATGTCTTTCCCAGACTGGCATCTAGAGATTTGCAAAGGAGAGGCAAGATAACAGATTTGCCTATTTCATTTTTTGTTTCTATTTTTTTTTATTGTGGTAAAACATACATAATAGATCTTACCATTTTAACCATTTTCAAGTATATAATTCAGTGGCATTAACTACTGTCTTAGCTTGGGCTGCCATAACAAAATACTATAGGCTGGTGGCTTAAACAACAGAAATTTTTTGGTCACAGTTCTGGAGACTGGAGTCCAAGATCAAGATGTCAACATGGTCAGATTCTGGTAAGAGCTCTCTTTCTCTCTGCTGTCTCTTTTCATAAGGGCACTGATTTCAACGCGAGGGCTACATCTTCCTGACCTCAAAACCTAATTATCACCCAAAGGCCCCAACTCCAAATATTATCACATTGAGGGTTAGAACTTCAATGTATGAATCCGAGCAGGACACAATTCAGTCAATAGCAGTTATATTCACAAACGTATTCAACTATCATCACTATCCATTCCAGAAGTTTCTCATCAACCCAAACAGAAACTCTGTACTTCTTAATCCATAACCTTCCCATTCTCTTCCCCTCCAGTCCCTGGTTCCTCTATTCTAATTTCTATCTCTATGAATTTGCCTATTCTGGGTACCTCATATGAATGGAATCATACAATATCTGTCTTTATGTGTCTAGCCCATTTCACTTACCATACTATTTTCAAGGTTCAACCATGTTGTAGTGTGTATCAGAATTTCATTCCTTTTTAAAGTGAATATTCCACTATATATATATATAATTTCACTATATATATATATATATATATATATTTGTTTCATTCATTCATTCATTTGTTTCATTTCTTCATTCATTCATCAATGGACATTTATGTTGTTTTTTTGCTATTGTGAATAATATGCTTTGAACATTGGCATATAAGTATCTGAGTCCTCGCTTTCAGTTCTTTTCAATTCCACCTAGGAGGAGAATTGTTGCATCATAGGGTAATTCTATACTTAACTTTTTGTAACCCACCAGACTGGTTTCCACAGTAACTGCACCATTTTACATTCCCACCAGCATTGCACAGGGGTTCCAATTTCTCCACATCCTCACCAACACTTGTCATTTTCTCTCTCTTTTTTTTTTTTTAACTACAGCCATCTAATGGGTATGAAGTGGTATCTCATTGTGGTTTCGATTTGCATTTCTCATTTCACTTTTAAGCCCAGCACATCTATTATTTGTAATTGTCTTCCAGCATACTTTGCTGGCGTTCTTTTTTGCTTTGTCTTTTGGTTTGTTTGTTTGTTTGTTTTTCCTGGAGGGGGAGGAATAGAGGAGGGAGATAAGAAAACAACGAAAGAGTTCCAGAAAAATTGTAACACACAATAAAATGTAATAGTGTGTAAAACCAAAAGAAGAGCCAGCTAATCTCGGCTACAGCACAGAATAACATTCTGCAGCCTTTGCAATTGAAGGGCTCCAGAAATGGTAGAACTCAATGACCATTGTAACCATTCCCAGCAAAGGCAGTGGAAATATAGCAGAGCCAGATGGAAGGAGCTAGAGCAGGAGTTGATGCATTTAACCCCCAATATCACATGACTCTACTTGTTCCAAGCACATCACAAACACCTGTGAAACACTCCAGACTCCTCCCTGAAACACCTGGGGATGTACGTTGCAGGCTGTGGATGAGAGCAATAAAACACATGCTGACCATTTTTCTTCCTGTTATAATGCTCATAAGTGTCTATTTCCTTAGGCTAGATTCCTAAAAAAATTGTTAGGTCAATGTTTTTAAAGGTTTTCCTTTCCAGAACGACTATCACAATTTATTTATGTAATCACTTATTTTTATTTAAATATAGGTGGTTGACTTGATCCTATTATTCATTTACAAAGCCTCTCACATTGATTTTACTTATTATTAACTTTTATCCATATCCTCCAATCTCATTCCCTTTTCTCACCCCTGGAAATCATTCCAGTGTGTTAAGCATATATCCTTTTGTTTGTAGATATTTCTTTAAAAATTTTTTTTATAAAATAAAATAAAAAACTGTTATTTGTAGATATTTATTTAAAATGTGTATTACGGGCGCCTGGGTGGCTCAGTGGGTTGGGCCGCTGCCTTCGGCTCAGGTCATGATCCCAGAGTCCTGGGATCGAGTCCCGCATCGGGCTCTCTGCTCAGCGGGGAGCCTGCTTCCCCCTCTCTCTCTCTGCCTGCCTCTCTGTCTACTGTGATCTCTGTCTGTCAAATAAATAAATAAAATCTTTAAAAAAAAAAAATGTGTATTACTATTTTAGATTCGTGTATTTTTTCTTACATAAATTATATTATAAAATACATATATATTTTTTAATATTTTATGTATTTGACAGACCGAGATCTCAAGTAGACGGAGAGGCAGGCAGAGAGAGAGAGAGAGGAGCAAGCAGGCTTCCCGCTGAGCAGAGAGCCCGATTCAGGGCTTGATCCCAGGACCCTGGGATCATGACCTGAGCCGAAGGCAGAGGCTTTAACCCACTGAGCCACCCAGATGCTCCTACATATATTTTTCTTTTTGTTCTTCCTTGCAGTAACAGGTTTTTAAGATCTGGTCCACTGCTTCTAACTACTGAATAGTACTCCACCCACCACATTTTGCTTAAGGACTTCTTCAGTTATGGATACCCAAATTGCTCCTCACAACCCAAATCAACAATGCTGTGAATATCTTCATACATGCCCCTTATGAGATCTATGTGAGAATTTCTCTGGGTTATACATCCAGTACCAGAACTGAATATTTTATAGTTTTTTTCTCTTTTATATAGTTCTGATTTTCATTTTTTGATCATTGATAAGGGTGTGTGTGTGTGTGTGTGTGTGTGTGTGTATTTCTTTAACCACTGTATTCTTCCAGGAATTTTCTGATCACATCTTAGCCCTATCCTTCATTGCTTCTTTTAAAGACTAATTTAGTCTGTAATTGATTGTAACACATTGAAAAAATGTGATACATGAGTCCACACATGAGTCCATAATGATACTCAGAGAGAATGAGAGAGAAAAGGGGGGGGACCTCATTTACCATCAATGGAAATACTGTGACATTAACTCTTTTGTCAGGTAACTGGTAATTAAAGAGAAAGAATGAAGCATTTAATGTGTCATTTTAGGAAGAAATTAGGTTCATCCCCAATTGATGAGGGAAAACTCTTCTTTGCAGAAGAATGTCAGCTAATAAATGTAGAAGGACTGATAGAATTAGAAATTCTCCATTTTGCCATCTCCAATGAGATAATTGATTCAGGTAAGAATCATCAGTGAATGTTAAACCATTAAAAAAGAAAGAAGAGAGACGAATCTGTCATTGTATCTGTTTCCTACCACTCACTTGCCCTACCGAACACTTCCAATTTGCCTTCGCCCCTACCATTTTATTGAAACTGCAATGCTTGAAGGACAATGCTGACTTCTCAATTGTGAAGTACAATGGTCTCTTCTCATCCTCTGTGATCTCTTTATGGTTTTTGACATTAGTGGCTGCCTCCCTTTTCTTGTGATTCTCTCCTTTCATCCACAAGAGACTGGTTATCTGTTGTATAACAAAACAAACTAATATAAAGTGGCTTAAAACAAAAAATGTGTTATTATTTCTCGTGCTTCCGTGGGTAGACTCGGCTCAGTGGGGTAGTTCTCAGAATTTCTTATAAGGTTGTAGTCAGATGGAGGCAAGGGCTGGAATGATCTGAAAACTCACCTAGGCTAGATATCCAAGATGGCTTTTCACCACTTGGCTGGTACCTACACTGATGTGGCTAGAAATGCTGAGGTTAGCAGGGCATCTCACTCTCAGTGCCACTAGTGTGGGCTTCCTAACATCATGGTCTCAGGCCAGGTAGACTTCTTACCTAGTACCTGGCTTCCTCCAGAGCAACTGTTCCAATTGTCCCAGGTGGAAGCTGCCATGCTTTTTATGAGACAACTAATGGCCCCTTTCTCACCTAATATGCATCGTGTATTTTTTCCATTATTGGTTTCTTTAGAGGGGAAAAAGAACCAAAGACTCCACCAAAGCTAAGTGTAAAACTCGTCCATGTTTTTATTTTCATTTTTTTTTTCACTTTTTCCCCCACAAGGCTGGAGTTTTATTTTTTATAAAAAAATTTTTATCCCCAGGGGTACATGTCTGTGAATCGCCAGGTTTACACACTTCACAGCACTAACCATAGCACATACCCTCCCCAATGTCCATTACCCCACCCACCTTTCCCGACCCCCTCCCCCCAGCAACCCTCAGTTTTATTTTCATTTTTAACTATATATGTATCCATATCTAACCCCAAAGTAATTTATTATTTTTTTTATTTTTTTTTTTTTGTAATTTTTTATTTTTAAGGTACATTTTTTTCTCTTTCTTTCTTTCTTTTTTCCTTTCTAGAGAGAGACAGAGCATGAGTGGGAGGAGCAGAAGAGGGAGAAGCAGACTCCCTGCCAAGCAGGGAGCCCAATGCAGGGCTAGATCCCAGGACCCCAAGATTATGACCTAAACTGAAGGCAGACGCTTAACCGACTGAGCCACCCAGGTGCCCCCCAAAGTAATTTTTATTTATTTTTAAATTTTACTTATTTTTAATTTTTTAATTTTTTATTTTAAATACTTTTATTTATTTATTTCACAGACAGAGACCACAAGTAGGCAGAGAGGCAGGCAGAGGGAGAGGGGGAAGAAGCAGTCTCCCTGCTGAGCAGAGAGCCCGATGTGGGGCTCAATCCCAGGACCCTGGGATCATGACCTGAGCCGAAGGCAGAGGCTTTAACCCACTGAGACACCCTGGCGCCCTACTTTTTTGTTTGTTTGTTTATTCATTTGAGAAAGATACAGAGACGGAGAACAAGCAGGGGAGAGGCAGAGGGAGAGGGAGAAACAGACTCCACACTGAGTGGTAGCCTGACATGGGGCTCGGTATCAGGACCTTACTCAAAGGCAGATGCTCAACTACCAGAGCCACCCAGGTGCCCCCAAAGTAATTTTTAAATACTCACTTTTTACCCAGTCTTTTGAAAACATCTAACTTAGTTTTCATAGAAGTGGGAACTGTCTTTCCTTTTGCACTTGTATTTCTGCAGTTTACTTAATATTTAATTAGGTAACATATTGCAGAAATAAATACAACTGGGACGCCTGGGTGGCTCAGTTGGTTAAGCGGCTGCCTTCGGCTCAGGTCATGATCCCGGCGTCCTGGGATCGAGTCCCACATCGGGCTCCTTGCTCGGCAGGGAGCCTGCTTCTCCCTCTGCCTCTGTCTGCCACTCTGTCTGCCTGTGCTCACTGGCACTCGCACTATCCCTCTCTCTCTGACAAATAAATAAATTTTTTAAAAAATTTAAAAAAAAGGAAAGAAATACAACTAACAAATTCAAGGCAAAATAGCAGAAAACAGCCTATTGGGTGTGAATGTTCAGGATACAGAGGCATAAATTGGCATATTTTACATAGGTAATGGAAAGCATTAACCAATTAAAAAGAGTTCCTAATATATCTTTTATTGAATCTCTCTCTCTCTCTCTCTTTTTTTTTTATTTAGGGGCTCCTGGGTGGCTCAGAGGGTTAAAGCCTCTCTGCCTTCGGCTCAGGTCATGATCCCAAGGTCCTGGGATGGAGCCCCGCATCGGGCTCTCTGCTCAGCAGGGAGCCTGCTTCCTCCTCTCTCTCTGCCTGCTGCTCCGCCTACTTGTGATCTCTGTCAAATAAATAAATAAAATCTTAAAAAAAAAAAAAAAGCTTTACTTATTTATTTTAAGAGAGAAAGGAGAGGGAGGGCAAGGGAGAGAAAGTCGCAGGCAAACTCTGTACTCAGCATGGAGCCTAAGGTGGGGATCAGTCTCACAACCCTGAGACCATGCCTTGAGCCAAAACCAAGAGAGAAACCCTACTGATTGTGCTGCCCAAGCACCCCATTGAATCTTTTGAAGTGGAAAAAACACAAACCACCTTAAGAAACTTGGAATTTATTGGCTCTTATACCCCCAAATCTGGGATAGTCTGGCATGACTTTTTTTAATATTTACTTTATTTGTTTGACAGAGAGAGACACAACAAGAGAGTGAACACAAGCAGGGGGAGTGGGAGAGGAAGAAGCAGGCTTCCCACTGAGCAGGGAGCCTGATGCAGGGCTCAATCCCAGGACCCTGGGATCATGACCTGAGCCTAAGGCAGACAACGATTGAGCCACCCAGGTGCCCCAAGTCTGGCATGACTTGATTCAGGGGCTCAAATGACATCATCAGTTCCCAATTTTCCTCCCAATTTGCTCACCGCTGTTTTGGTTTCATATAGGTTCTAAGCAGTAACAAGGTGGTGATTGTAGCTTCTAGCACAGAAGAGAGAACATGTATTCCTCTCAGCAATTCTAGCAAAAGATTCAATATTTGTCATTGGTTGAGACTGGGTACATGTTCACCTCTATACCCATCTGTGGCCAGGACAATATCATAGATGACTTGATGGATTAGGATGGAGTCCCATGCCTCCCTGAAGTCCTATACAACCCCATGGACCAAGAAGAATTACCTTGGAGAGTTCCAGGTGCTGTTACAAAAGCCCATTCCTGCAGTATTGATTGAAAGAAGGACTATATGCGCTGCTGGAGGGCAAGTATAAGGTCTTGTTCCTCCCTGTACTCCCACCCCACATACTTAGCACCCTGCATGTTTCCCTGCATGCGTCAGGCATTGCTTATTAAGCTAAAATCACAAACATCTTTTTCTTTATTTACTGTGCACCTTAAGGCAGTTTACAGAGGATTTGCCCTTGCTGTACAAAATGCCAGTCCCCATTTGCCTGAATTTTGTTATCTTTTGATCTTTCATGCTGTCAAAAGGCCTCAAAGCATAGGTTTGAATGGCGTTTGGACTCAAAGACTCACAGAGCCGAGCTCCATTATAGAATTCCCCGAATAAAGTCTTTCCTCTCCATCTCAAGTCTTACATGTTGCTTTATAATTCTGGTTATGGCAAGGCTGCAGTTTTAATTTCACCTTCTGGGTTTGTACTAGAGCCACTTTTAAGGACTACCCTTAGGTCTTTCCCCCAGTTCCCCTCCCCCCACACCCTTCCCTTGGTCCCTCCCTTCCCTGCAGCCACAGCTGCCTGGCTCCAGGGCACTCAGACTGTGTTGTCGCCTAGGCAACCCAGAAGGGGGCTTCAATCTACTGTCTCCCCAGAGGGGCCGGGCTGGCCCTGAGCCAGGAAGAGGCAGGGGGCAGGGAACCTGGCTGGCCCAGCGCAGGGCATGTCGGGAAGTAACAGACCACTGGTGTGCTGCCGGCTTAAAGAGAAGGGGGAGACCAGGAATGTCATGGGTGTGATTGAGTGTGGTGAGAACAGCCAAGGACGCAATGGCCAGCTAAGAGACCAGGAATGGAACAGGCAAAAGAAGGCCTGATGCATCTTGGGCCCAGATCTGCAGTGTGGGGGTTAAATGGCTGAGGCTCTGTGTTAGTTTCCTGGGTCTGTAGTAACAAAGCATTACAAATAAGGTGGCATAAAACAGCAGAAGTTTATTGTCTCAGAGCTTTGGAGGTTACAAGTCCTAAATCAAGTTGTCAGCAAGGTCGCACTCCCTCCAAAATCTGTAGGGGAATTGTTCCTTCCCTCTTCCTAACTCCTGGTGGTTTACTGGCAATCTCTGGCCTTCCTTGGCCTGCAGCTGCATAATTCCAATTTCTGCCTTCATGGTCACATGGCACTCTCACTGTCTCTTTATATGGCCGTCTTCTTATAAGGACACCAGTCATATTGGATTAGGGGTCCACCCAACTCCAGTGTGACTCCACCATAACTAATTAACATCTGTAACAACTCTATTTCCAAACAAGGGCATGATCTGAGGTACCAGGGGTTAGGACTTCAACATATCTTTTTTTTGGAGGAGGAACACAATTCAACCCATAGCAGGCTCCTAGATAGATATGAAATAATGGAGAAGTTGATTTTTTTTTTAATTTTTAATTTATTTATGACAGAGAGAGAGAGTGGGGAGGGAACACAGGCACAGGGGAGCTGGAGAGGGGGAAGCAGGCTTCCCACTGAGCAGGGAGCCTGATATGGGGATCGATCCCAGTAAGCTGGGATCCTGACCTGAGCCGAAGGCAGAAGCTTAACAACTGAGCCACCCAGACGCCCCAAGAAGCTGACTTTAGAAGTTCCTGTGGTATAAGACAAAGGCTTCCAAATGTTGTTTGACTAGACAAAGGAAGTCCTGGAACACCAGTCTGAGGAGTTTGGCTTTTTTTTTTTTTTAAGATTTTATTTCTTTATTTGACAGAGAGAAAGAAAGCACAAGCAGGGCGAGCAGCAGGGAGGGGGAGAGGGAGAAGCCGGCTCCCTGGGGAGCAGGAACCCTGATGTGGGGTCCTGGGATCATGACCGGAGCAAAAGGCAGAGGCTTGAGGACTGAGCCACCCAGGCTTATCATATATAAGGATATATCCTTATCATATATAAATCTTGGAAGAATGGCTAGCAAAGAACTCCACAAATGTTCACAATTATTATGCAAAGATGATTAATGCGTTTGGAGAAGGAGGGCAGAAAAAACTATTATTAGTGCTGGTTGTAGGCTTTAGAGTGTGGAACTACCGCGTTCCCTCCTCCCCTCCAGGAAGAACGGTCTCACACTTGCACAGCACTTCTCAGTTTTCAAAGTACTCTGTCACCCATTCTCCCCTCTTTGCAATCTTCACAACAATCTTGTGAGGTAGTCAGGATCTCATTATTGTCTCCATTTTGCAGATGGGAAAACTGAGACCCAGATGGGTTAAGTCAGTGGTTTTCCACACTTTTTCTTCTGGGACACATATGACAGATGATTTTTTCAGATGGACATATACCCATGGGTAATTCTTTCCCCATTCTTACCCCTTTCTCTCCCAGTGGAAAGCATTTGATGCTCTGTAGCCATTACAAAGGGTAAGTTGAGGGCACCTGGGTGGCTCAGTGGTTAAGCGGCTGCCTTCAGCTGGGGTCAGGATGCAGCATTCCTGGGATCAAGTCCTGCGGTGGGCTCCCTGCCCAACGGGAAGCCTATTTCTCCCTCTCCCACTCTCCCTGCTTGTGTTCCCTCTCTCACTGTCTTTCTCTGTCAAATACATAAATGAAATCTTTTAAAAAAAAAAAAAAGAGGAGGGTAAGTTGAGGGGTGCCTGGTGGCTCAGTCGGTCGAATGGCCCACTCTTGATTTCAGCTCAGGTCACGATCTCAGGGTTGTGAGACAGAGCCCTGTGTCAGGGAGTCTGCCTGAGATTCTCTCTCTTCTTCTGCCTCTGTCTCACCTCTGCTCTCTAGCTCTCAAATAAATAAATAAATCTTTAAAAAAAAAAAGGGTAAGTTGAGCTATATGTAGTTGATGTGGGAAGATATCTCTGATGGATTGCTGATGAAAACATCAGATTGCAAATTGACCATTTATAGTAGTATTCTATGTATGTTCACACATGCGTACAGCTGTCAGCAAGGCCACACAGGAAACTGTTCACAGTGGTTGATTCTAGAATTAAGGAGTAAGAGGCAGTACAGTGGGCGGAGGAGATTTCACTTTTTACTTTATGCAATTTTAAATAAGCATGTATTGTTTTTTATAACAAAAACTCAATTCCATTCTGAAAATAAAATAAAACATTCAGTATGCAAGTAACATAATGTCAGGCATACCTTGAGTCTGCTCTGATTTTCTCCAAGGAAATAATTATACGCGTAGACTATCTCAGGAATGGTATTTAAGGCAATGACAATGGCTGTCTCTCAAGAGGGAGACTGAGGAACTGGTATTTGGAGTCAGGGATGGGAGCAAAATTGACTTTTCACTGTATACCGTTCTGTAAGACTTAATTTGTTTTTAACGAAATGCATGTCTTAAGAATTGAAATGAATTAAGAGAAAATTATTAAAAGCTTCAGTGACTTATAATTACCAATGAATGATTTGTGGTGTACCTCACGACCAATCACAACACACCAGTACTTCCCACTGGATGAGATACTAAGCAGAGTACTGAGATCCAAAACACAGGACTTCTGACTCCAAGTGTGTGGCTTTTTTTTTTTTTTTTAAGATTTTATTTATTTATTTGACAGAGAGAGGGAGAGACCACAAGTAGGCAGAGAAGCAGGCAGAGAGAGAGGGGGAAGCAGACTCTCCACTCAGCAGAGAGCCCAATGCGTGGTTGGATCCCAGGACCCTGAGATCATGACCTGAGCCAAAGACAGAGGCTTAACCCACTGAGCCACCCAGGCACCCAAGTGTGTGGGGCTTTTTTACACTATATCATTGCCCAGTCTTATTGCTTCAAAGGTTGCAGCCTCTCACCTCCAGCACCCTCCAAGTCCACTCCCAGGCTCAACAAGCCACAGTAGTGATGCTACAACTGACATGGCAGAATAGTCATAACTGTGGAATTAATTCTCCAACCAGTCTTTAGCCAATTTTTTTCAACTACATTTTTTTAAAATAATTTTTTTCAAAGATTTTATTTATTTCTTTGAGAGAGAAGGTGAAAGCAGGAGAGAGACACGGGGGGCCGGTAGGGGCAGAGGCAGAGGGAGGAGCTCCCTGAGCAGGGACCCCGATGTAGGGTTCGATACCAGGACCCTGGGATCAAGACCTGAGCTGAAGGCAGACATTTAACCAACTGAGACACCCAAGTGTTTTAAAATAATTTTTTTAAGAGGGAGAGAGTGAGAGAAAAAGAGAGAGGAAAAGGGAGGGGTAGAGGGAGAGGGGGAGAGAGAATCTTAAGCAGGCTCCATGCCCAATGTGAAGCCTGACACAGGGCTCTACTTCACAACCATGAGATCATGAACTGAGCTGAAATCAAGAGTCAGGCACTTGTGTACCTGGGTGGCCCAGTTGGTTAAGCATCTGCTTTCAACTCAGGTCATGATCCTGGGGTCCTGGCATGAGTCTCACATTGGGCTCCCAGCTCAGTGGGGAGTCTTCTTCTCCCTCTACCCTTCACCCTGCTTGTGATCTCTTTCTCTCACTCAAATAAATAAATAAATCTAAAAACAAAAAACATTTAACTGACTGAGCTACCCAGGTGCCCCTCAACCACACAATTTTTTTTTTAAGATTTTATTTATTTGTCAGAGAAAAGGCGAAAGAGAGAACACAAATGGGGGAGTGGCAGACAGAGGGAGAAAAGTGCGGTGTGGGACTCAATTCCAGGACCCTGGGATCATGACCTGAGCCAAAGGAAGATGCTTGACCAACCGAACCACTCAAGCATCCCTCAACCATGTTTTAAAAATATGTATATATTTAAAAATATGTATATATTTTTAAAGAATAATCTCTACACCCAGTGTGAGGCTCAGACTCATGACACTGAGATCAAAAGTCACATGCTCTATCAGCTAAGCCAGCCAGGTGCCCCAGCCAACCATACTTCTTTTTTTTTTTTAAAGATTTTATTTATTTATTTATTTGACAGAGAGAGATCACAAGCAGGCAGAGAGGCAGGCAGAGAGAGGGAGGGAAGCAGGCTCCCCGCTGAGCAGAGAGCCTGAATCGGGGCTCGATCCCAGGACCCTGAGATCATGACCTGAGCCGAAGGCAGCAGCTTAACCCACTGAGCCACCCAGGCGCCCCATCCAACACACTTCTATATGGTTTCACTTTCTCTCTTTTTTCTTCATTGAGATATAACTTATAAGTAGTAAAATGTACATATATGAAATGTTCACCTCAGCAAATTTTTACATTTGTTCACCTGTGTACTCACCATCCAGTTCAAAACATAGATTGCACCATCTTTTTCTTTTTTTTTTTAAATTTATTTATTTGTCAGAGAAAGGGAGAGAGAGCAAGTGAGCACAGGCAGACAGAGTGGCAGGCAGAGGCAGAGGGAGAAGCAGACTCCCTGCCAAGCAAGGAGCCCGATGTGGGACTCGATCCCAGGACGCTGGGATCATGACCTGAGCCGAAGGCAGCCGCTTAACCAACTGAGCCACCCAGGCGTCCCTGCACCATCTTTTTCTTAAAAAAAAAAAAAAAAAAAAAAAAAAAAAATTTATTTGTTTATTTTGGAGAAAGAGCAAAAGAGTGAGTGGAGAGAGGGACAGATAGAGAGGGAAAGTCTTTTTTTTTTTTCCCCGTTATGGATATGGATATGGATCTTGGGACTCCAGGATCATGACCTGATCCAAAGGCAGTTGCTTAACCAACTGAGCCACCCAGGCGTCCCTACCATCTTGTTAGAAGGCTTCTTCATGGGGCACCTGGGTGGTTCAGTGGGTTAAAGTCTCTGTCTTCAGCTCAGGTCATGATCCCAGGGTCCTGGTATCGAGCCCCGCATCGGGCTCTCTGCTCAGCAGGGAGCCTGCTTCCCCCTCTCTCTCTCTGCCTGCCTCTCTGCCTACTGTGATCTCTGTCTGTCAAATAAATAAATAATTTTTTTTTAAAAAAAGAAGGCTCCTTCATGCTCCGTCCCATCTATACCCCCTTCAAATGTAACCTCTATCTGGCACTTATCTTCGTAGATTAATTTGTCCGTTTTTGAACCCCTTACAAATGGAATCATAACATATCTACTCTTGGGTGTCTGGCTTCTTTTGCTGCACACTGTTCCATGAGATTTGTCCCTGTTGTGCATAGCAGTTGTTTGTCAGTTCCAGGAGTGGAAGTGCTGATCCATATGGTCTACATACATGCACCTGTCTTTATATATACTACCCAAGAGTGTCCAACACAGTTTTACAGTTTATACTTCTACCAGCAACATGAGAAAGTTCCAGGTGCTCCACATCCTTACCCACACTTGGTATTGTCAGTTCTTTTAATGTAGGCCATTTTGTTGGCGGTCACCAAGTCTATTTTAACCCCCATTTGGTTCTCTGGTTCCCCCATCTGCTCAGTCTTCTGGTCTGACAGCTCCTCAATGGACTCGGTACTTCTCACCAACACTTCCTGCCCTTCTTTGCTGGAATAGAACCCTGTCCTGCTATGACTCCAACCCCTGACTGAATCCTAGTGCTCACCACCAACAAATCTGATCACAGGCTGAGACCTGATTCCAGCACAGACGGAGCCACATGCAAATCACAGACAGGTCTCTACCCTAATCACAGACTATATTTATAGCCCACCACAGACTGAGCCTGATCACAGCTATAGGGTAAACCCTGATCCCAACCAAAATAGGAGCCATGACCCCAGTAGCCAATCAAGCTCTAATCTTAAAAGCAGCCTGAGCCCTGACCCAACTCATAAACTGACCTGATCCAAATTGATCCCGATCAATACAAATGGCTAAGTACAATGTTAGAAATCATTAGAGGATATGAAATTGCAACAATAAAATATATTGTGAAGCGAACTGTTATATAGTCTCTCCTCAATTCACTTCAAATTTTAATTGTCACTGAATTTTGCTAAGTTAGGGAAAGAGACTATAATCAACCCTACCCTGCCATGTTGTAAAGAACAGGCTGGAGGCGGGGGAGTGTGGCTCAAGGAAGCCTAAAGCTGAGCTAGCCCTGCAGATGGTGATGGAAAGACGGGTAACCTTCTTCCTGTCCTCACAAGATGGCAGGTTTATTTTAAGGGTGTTTTTAACAGCTTAAAAAAAAAAGTGGATTCAAAGAACACTGGGGGAAGCCTCTGATTTTTGGGCTTCTGCCCATGGTGACTTTTTTTTTTTTTTTAAACAATGGTATTTAACTCCCAGTGAGATTTGTTCTTTCATTACATTCTGATCACATTGCTTTTCCTATCCCCCTCCTTGCAGTGGCTGTTGAAAAGGAAAAAGGAGTCAGAGACTCCTAAGAATGAATGCTTAGAGGTTCTGTTTGCCCTTCCTCTGCTAGTCAGCAGCAAGCTGAGAACATAATTTTCACTTTCTCTTATGGTCTGGAGAAAATCTTAATTTCACTCTTAACACCAGGAAAAGTGCCCATGAGTGGACTGTGTCCTGCGAAGGAAGGATGGGTGAGCAGTCTACAATGAAAAGTGGACTTTCACAAGAGTCTTCTCTCTTCGACAAAAGTCCTGATTGGTGTGAGATATTTGATTTCCTAAACAATAACTGGGTAAAACAACTTGGGAAAAGGGGCTGCATAGGATTGTGGACAGGCACTGGGCTGGGAGTCAGGAGACCTGGACAGTTCCACCGCCCTATGTGACCTGCTACAAATCCCTTTTCCTCTCTCTAGACCTCTTCCCTCCATCTATAATAATGAGGATTAAGCATAGCTGTTTGTAATATCTTTTACATACATATCTCATTTAATTCTTATAACAGTCCCAATGAAATGGGAAAAGTTTTTATTTCCATTTCACAAAAGAGGTAGCAGGAATTAGGAGAAAGTAAGACTCACCTAGGTAACATAAAAGTCAAGTCATTGTGTTTTGTTTTAGATGAATGTAATTCTTTAATGTTGTTCAATGTTTGTCATAATTTACGCATTAGAAAACACCTATTAAGCATTTTCATATGTCAAATACTGTTTTTGACTCAAAGAGCAGAGACATTTTCAGACTTAATCTGCTTGGTAATGTATCATCTGAGGGGAGTATGAATAAAGCATTTTCCCTTTCTCCTTCTCTTAGGACAAACTCGGGTTAACTTTATAGTTCTATCTCCCCAGAAATCTAATAAAGGTGCAATGAGGGCTATGATATTAAGCAGCATTGTTTATGGTAAAAATAACTCCTGATTGGTAAAGGGCATGTGGGTCAGGGTATTTAAGTCCTGGTAGAAGTCATGGCTTTGGATCTCCCTAAGTGCAATAAACTCATCTCCCGCAGGGAACCTGAAAGCTGTACCCATTGGACACAAAATATTGATTCTTATTTAAGACAGATCATTTCTAGGGATGCCTGGGTTGCTCAATTGTTAAACGTCTGCCTTTGGCTCAGGTCATGATCCCAGGGTCCTGGAATCAAGTCCCACATTGGGCTCCCTGCTCAGCAGGGTTCCTGCTTCTTCCTCTGCCTGCTGTTTTCCCTGCTTGTGCTTGCTCTCTTGTTCTCTCCCTCTCTCTGACAAATAAATAAATAAAATTTAAAAAAAGAAGACAGGTCATTTCTAAACTAAGGTTGTCACCACATTCACTGATGTGATCTTAACTTCTTGCACCTGAGCTGTCACCTTGGTGGCGATGGGGGTGGGGGGGCAAAAGAAAGCTAATCATTGGATTACTTCAAGAACTCCTACTGAAGAGAAGTACCAGACACTGTTCTGTTGGTGTGCTTTTCCTTATCTTGACCTTGATGAGTTAATGTGATGCCCAGTAAGAGCTATAGTAATTAACTGAAACTTAATGGCTAATTGAGCCCAATGACCATGAGAGTGGACATTTCAGGAGCAAACCCAGGTCAAATAGTTCTGAAGATAAGATTCAAACGCTGTTTTTTCTGACTCTAGAGTTTTCAGTCTTGGCTATAGATTGGACTCAAATTAAAATGATATTGAAATCATTTGCTACAATGGACATAGCAATAGAAAAGAACAAAACAGTGCTACTCACAACATGAGTGAATCTCTCCAATGTAATGATAAAGGAAAGAAGTCAAATGCAAAAATATATATATACTGGATAATTCCATTTACCTGAAGTTCAAAAACAGGCAAAACTCATCAGAATAGTGACTGTCATTGAGGAGTGAATATTCACTGAAAGGAGGCACACAGGAGCCTTCTAGGGGGCTATAAATATTCTTTATTTTAGAATCCTCTTACACTGTTGGTGGGAATGTAAATTGGTGCAGACACTGTGAAAAACAGTATAGAGTTTCCTCAAAAAATTAAAAATATAAATGCCAAATGATCTAATAATTCACTACTGGATATTTATTTTAAAAAAAGCAAAACACTGATTTGAAAAGTTATATGTACCTTTATGTTTATTGCAGCATTATTTACAATAGCTAAGATATGGAAGCAAACTAATTGTCCATTGATAGATGCATGGATAAAGAAGATGTGGTACACATACATAATGGAATATTATACAACCACAAAAGTGTGAGAACTTATCATCCAGATAACCTGGATGGACCTAGAAGGTATTATGCCAAGTAAAATAAGTCAGATTGAGAAATACAAATATCATATAATTTCACTCATATGTGGAATCTAAAAAACAAAATAAATAAATAAACAAAAAGTAGAATCAGACCTAAAAATACAGAAAATAAACTAATTGTTGCCAGAGTGAAGAGGGGGTGGAAGGAATGGGTAAAATGGGTGAAAGGGAGTGGAAGATACAGGCCTTCAGTTATGGAATGAATAAGTCATGGGAATAAAGGGTACAGCATAGGAAATAGGCAATGATATTATAATAGCATTATATAGTGACAGATGGTAATTATACTTGTGGTAAGCATAACATAACATATAGGGATGTTGTATCACTTTTTGCACACCTGCAACTAATGTAACATATGTCAACTATACTCAAAAAACTTTTTTAAAAATTCTGTATCGGGACGCCTGGGTGGCTCAGTTGGTTAAGCGGCTGCCTTCGGCTCAGGTCATGATTCCAGCGTCCTGGGATCGAGTCCCACATCGGGCTCCTTGCTCGGCAGGGAGCCTGCTTCTCCCTCTGCCTCTGTCTGCCACTCTGTCTGCCTGTGCTTGCTCTCTCGCTCTCTCTGACAAATAAATAAATTAATTAATTAAAAAAAAATAAAAATTCTGTATCTTGGTCTTTTATTGGCTACATGGGTAGGTGCATATATTCATAAAATATGTAAAGGCAGGGACTCCTGGGTGGCCCAGTCTGTTAAGCGTCTGCCTTTGGCGTGGGTCATGATCCTGGGGTCCTGGGATGGAGTCCTGCATTGGGGTCCTTGCTCAGAGGAGAGCCTGCTTCTCCCTCTACCTGCCATTTCCCCCTGCTTGTGCTCTCTCCCCCCAACCTGGCCCCCATCAAGGAAATAAATAAAATCTTTATTTTTAAAAAAATTTTTATAAGATTTTATTTATTTATTTGACACAGAGATCACAAGTAGGCAGAGAGAGAAGGGTAAACTTATGCCAAGGGCTATTAATATAAAACACAGGGGGCCGCCTGGGTGGCTCAGTGGGTTAAGCCTCTGCCTTCGGCTCAGGTCATGATCTCAGGGTCCTGGGATGGAGTTCCGAATCAGACTCTCTGCTCAGCAGGGAGCCTGCTTCCTCCTCTCTCTCTCTCTGCCTGCCTCTCTGCCTACTTGTGATCTCTCTCTGTCAAATAAACAAATAAAGTCTTTAAAAAAAAAAAACCCACAGGGAAGTAATATTTTGTGAATATCAAGTGACAACTTTGGGGATGGTGTTTTACTTTTCATATGTCTCTCTATTCTCCCCCACCTATTTTGTTAGAGGTTTTTTGTCGTCTTTTATTTATTCATTTTTAATGATTTTATTTATTTGTTTGAGAGAGAGAGAGAGAGAGAGCGCGCGTGAGCAGGGGGAAGGGCAGAGACGGAGAGAGAAGGAGACTCCCTGCTGAGTGGGAAGCCCAACACAGGGCAAGATGTGGTGTCAGCCCAACCAGGGGTTGGGCATGTGACAGCCCAACCAGGGGCACCTGGGTGGCTCAGTGGGTTAAGCCTCTGTCTTCAGCTCAGGTCATGGTCTCAGGGTCCTGGGATCCAGCCCTGCATCTGGCTCTCTGCTCAGCGGGGAGTCTGCTTCCCCCTCTCTCTGCCTGCCTCCCTGCCTACTTGTGATCTCTCTCTTTCTGTCAAATAAATAAATAAAATCTTAAAAAAAAATTTTCAAGATCATGACCTGAGTTGAAGGCAGATGCTTAACAACTAAGCCACCCAGGTGCCCCTGTAAGAGGTTTAATTGCAAGGGAATTTAATAAAATAATTTATAAGGCTTTATTTTAGTCAGTATGGAGTCCAGAGAGCACCTGAAATTAGGTCCTACCCATGGTTGGAATGGATTAATTAATTCCTGGCTCCAGGTTGGAACAAAATTTCTGCCAGGAAGCAAACTGGAAAGGAGAATCCAGGAGATTTCACAGCAATGGCTGAAAAGATGGAGGTCATTGTCCTGGAGAAGCAAAGACCTGTGGGAAAGAGATAGAACATGGGAAGTGTCTTAGGTATCTGAAGGTTTGTCATGTAAGACAAAGGCAGACCTGCTCAGGGTGACTTTAAAGGAGAAATAAGGACCAGTGAGTGGAAATTCTGGAAAATAGAGTATAATGAGAAGAAACTTTCATGAGGAATTGGAGACTTTGCAATTTTTCTGAAGTGCGGTTTATTCATTCACTGAGATAAGCTCTGGGTTACACAGGAGGCAAGTTCCCTTCCAGAATTTATTAAATGTGACAGAGACTACAGGTTGTCTATCTAATATTTATTCTCCTCTTCTTTCTTCCTAACAGAATTCTCATTTTGTTATGGGCTGTAACATGTCCAGCTAAAATATTGGATTCCCAAACTTCTCTTGCAGCAGGGAGTGACCAGTAAAATGTGAATGGAAATTATAGGGTGGAACTTCCAGGACATCTACTTAAAAAGGGCTGACTTAGGGGGTCCCTGGGTGGCTCAGTGGTTTGAGCATCCGACTCTTGCTTTCAGTCAGGTCATCATCTCAGGGCCTTGAGATCAAGCCCCACATCAGGCTCTGTGCTCAGTGGGGAGACTGCATGAGATTCTTTCCTTCTGTCCCTCCCCCCAGTTCATCTTAATCCTGATACACTAGGCAAAACTTTTTTCAAACTAAAATTGTATACAATGACAGTTGAGGTGCCTTTTAGCTCAAACAGCTGGATACTATGACTATTATTCTCCCAGGTCCTAGTATCCTGACACCTTTTGCAGGAAACTTTCCCAGGTTCTTGAGGAAGATTCAATCTCTCCCTCCCTTGTTCTCCTACAACACTTTGCTTAATCTGCTAGGATAACACTTACTAAATTGAGTCTTTTTTTAAAGATTTTATTTATTTATTTGACAGACAGAGATCACAAGTAGGCAGAGAGGCAGGCAGAGAGAGAGAGGAGGAAGCAGGCTCACTGCCAAGCAGAGAGCCCGATGCGGGACTCGATCCCAGGACCCTGAGATCATGATCTGAGCCAAAAGCAGAGGATTAACCCACTGAGCCACCCAGGTGCCCACTAAATTGAGTCTTATGGCAGGTCCCTGACATATACATTTATGACTACTGCTCACCATTGGTTGCACAGGTGTAGCGTGATGAGAATGTTTAAATGGGGAGGGCACCCATATTGCTGTCCAAGGTCCTGAACCTTCAAAGCACCCCAGG
The DNA here is from genome assembly GCA_004024625.1 of Mellivora capensis. Taxonomy (NCBI): domain Eukaryota; kingdom Metazoa; phylum Chordata; class Mammalia; order Carnivora; family Mustelidae; genus Mellivora; species Mellivora capensis. The sequence continues at coordinate 28,428 of PISX010006095.1, forward strand.
ACAGTCTGGTCTCTGAGACACGAATTCTATTTGACCAACCTCACAAAACCTAATGAGGCAAAGAAGAGACAATAGCAGGAGAAAACAATACAAGCTGAAAGACGGAGACAGACAGAGAAGAGAAGCTGCTCTGAACACAGTCACTGAGAAGGGACCAGGGAGGAAAAATGAAAAAGCTTTTGACAATCTCGAACAATGTCATCAGAGTTAACAAAGATTGAAAACCAAAGATGCATCATAAATTTGTGTTCTAAGTGATGCAAACTGTGCAATTTGATATGAACAACTATATTTGTGCAAAAGGGAAGCAGATTGTCACCTAGGTGGAGATGGCAGGAGGAGTGATTGTCACTGGATTTACACCAGCATGCTCATGTTTTTTTCTTTTCAATCTTTTTTTTTCTCTTTTTCAATCTTGATAAATAGTTTGTAATTTCTAAAAAAATAGTGCCATGCAAGAATTTGGACTATGACTTATGTTTCACAATTTGTGCAGCTGCTTTCATGTACCTTTTTCATTGATTACAAGAAATATTTTCTCTTCCCCAAATTTGGAGAGTGGGATATTCTACCTTCATTTCCCTCCTCCTTGCAACCCATCCCATTTGCTCACCCTCTGTTTGGTTTGACTAGCCAAGTGAGTCCCTCCTGTACAAGATTCTTACAGTGCCCTTGATTCAAATTCATGCTGGGTGTTTAAAAATGCATTATCTCAGTTAATCCTCTCAACAGCCCACAAGATCAGTATAATTATTCTCATTACAATTAAATTCATGTCATGGATATTTGAGGCTGTTTGTGAATTGGATAGCTGAAACAATGAATAGTAATTCACAAATGTCAAGGGTCTTTTCTAATTTACCTGTCTGTCTCCCAAAATAGCCTATAAAAACTTTGAGGACATGAACTATATCTTTTTTTTATTAAAGATTTTTTTTTTAATTTGACAGGTAGAGATCACAAGTAGGCAGAGAGGCAGGCAGAGAGAGAGAGGGGGAAGCAGGCTTCCCACCGAGCAGAGAGCCCGATGTGGGGCTCGAGCCCAGCATCCTGGAATAATGACCTGAGCCAAAGGCAGAGGCTTTAACCCACTGAGCCACTCAGGTGCCCCCATGAACTATATTTTATTCATCATTATATATTCATCAATGTCTAGCATGGGTCCGGACACATACTAGGGGCTCAAAAGTTATTTTTGGAATAAATAAATGAATTAATAAAAATGTACAATAATTAGCATTGCATTTAAATCATTTAAATAGGATACATTTATGAATAACAGATCAAAGATACATAAGGGAAATCTCAAAATAGTCTTAACTATGGTGAAAGGATTAGAAAAACATCCTATGTGCCATTTCTACTGTGTGAAATAATGCATTCTTGAAAATTAACACAAGATACAGAAATAGTGAAATAATCCTCCTTTACATCTAGGTGTTACTCCTGTGATGAGCCAAAATGATTTGTCTTGTTATTTTATTTTATTTTTAAGATTTTATTTGTTTATTCGAGAGAGGGAGAGAGAGAGAGAGCACGAGTGGGAAGAGGGGCAGCAGGAGAGGGAGAAACAGACATCCCCTGAGAAGCAGGGACCCCAACTCGGGCTCCATCCCATGACCTTGTGATCACGACCCAAGTAGAAGACAGAAGCTTAACCAACTGAGCCACCAGGTGCCCCTTTGAAAAAAAGAAAATTATTTATTTGAGAGAGAGAAAGAGAGAGTGTGTGTGTAAGCCTGGGTGTGGGGGAGGGAAGAGGGAGGAGCAGAAGAAGAGAAAGACAGGAGCCCCCTGAGGGAGAGGCTTCAATTTACAACCCTGAGATCATGACCTGAGCCAAAACTAAGAGTTGGATACTTAACCAACTTAGCCGCCCAGGTGCCCCTAAAATGATTTAGTTTACTCTAAGGAATAAAAGGGCAAGCCCTCCAGGCCCATCTCTTTCTCTTCCCTTCCTTTCTTCCATTCTTTCCCTTCTCCTTTCTCTCCTTCCCCTTCTGTTCCCGTTTTCAAGCAACTGCTGAGATCCTACTGCATTATTGTACTCTGAGGATTTCATCCCCTACTTTCAAAGAGTTTACTCTCTAGTCAAGAGGGAAAAAAAGTTCACACATGTCAATATCTATAACCGTAGTGATAACATCTGACTTTGTACCATAACATCAAACCCACACTTTTCCCCAGAGCTGCCCTCTTGCGCAATGTGATCCCTGTCTTGGAAAATTTTCCTGATCTTATCTCCTGAGTACAGGAGAAAAGAAAATTATTTTCCTCAGTCTGTAAGTACCCATTGTATCTGGCTGAATTACAATAACAGCAAGGCTTTCCTCTGGGATTAAAAGCGAGGGAAAGCCTCAGAATGATATCCAAAATGACTAAAGCTACTCAAAAGAAAGATTGTAATAACTGGAAGGAGGCTTTATAGCTCTCTCATCCAACCCCCTCAAATTTCAGATCTGGCAGCCAGGGTCCAGAGAGATCAAAGGATATATCTGCAGTCACACCACAAACCAGGGGCAGTGCCAGGGCTCGAGCCCAGGTTTACAGGCTCTTGCTAAGTACTCTTTCTATTTTCCACTGTTTCTTTTCTTTTCTTTTAAAATTTATTTATTTATTTGAGAGAGAGTGTGTGTATGTGTGTGTGTGAACTGGGAGAGGGACAGAGGGAGAGGAAGAGAGAATCTCAAGCAGACCCCACATTGAGCGGGGAGCCTGACACAGGGCTTGATCTCATGACCCTGAGATCATAACTTGAGCTGAAATCAAGAGTCAGACACTCAACCAAATGAACCAGCCAGCACCCCAATTTTCCACTATTTCTTTTTTGTTTAAGATTTTGTTTACTTATTTGACAGAGAGAGAGAGAGAGATCACAAGTAGGCAGAGAGGCAGGCAGAGAGAGAGCGGGAGAAGCAGGCTCCCTGCTGAGCAGAGAGCCCGACGCGGGGCTCGATCCCAGGATCCTGGGATCATTACCCGAGCCGAAGGCAGAGGCTTTAACCCACTGAGCCACCCAGGCGCCCCTCCACTATTTCTTGAAGTTCCCCAAGGTTTACCTCAGGGTTAATGTGTCCAACCACAGCATTGAACAGCTCCCATAGAGTTTTGCACACTGCAGCCCTGGTTTCACTGACATGCACTTGAGATTATTTTAAGTAGTTCAGAACAAATGTTTATAGATAAAATAACTATGCATTTATTTATTTTTTATTTTTATAAAAAAAAGATTTTATTTATTTTTTTGACACAGAGAGAGAGAGAGTAAATGCAAGAGCAGGGGAGCAGCAGGCAGAGGGAGAAACAGACTCTCAACTGAGCAGACAGCCTGACACAGGGCTCAATCCCAAGAACCTGGGATCATAATCTGAGCTGAAGGATGAGCCACCCAGGTGCTCCTTATGCATTTATTTTAATGTTTAGAAAACATAAAAACACATCAAACTTTGGTACTATGGATAGGGACATTATATAATGATTTAAAGTTTCCCTTTCCCTTAAAATATAGATTAAAAAAGTAAATGAATTGAAATTAAAATATTTTTATTTTTATAAATTTTTAAAGATTTTATTTATTTATTTGACAGATGGAGATCACAAGTAGGCAGAGAGGCAGGCAGAGAGAGAGAAGGAAGCAGGCTCCCTGCTGAGCAGAGAGCCTGATGTGGGGCTCGATCCCAGGACCCTGGAATCATGACCCGAGCCGAAGGCAGAGGCCTCAACCCACTGAGCCACCCAGGCGCCCCTAAAATATATTTAAAAGTAATGTAACTAGTACAAGAGTGTAGTAAAAATAATGAAAGTGGTATGCAGATTACTGAATTTTAGGAAACATTGTGTTTATTATATCATACGGCTTCCTCTAAGATAAGATAAAGGACTTTGACAAATGTACCTTCTCAGGATATTATGAGAAGACAACTTTTTATTTTTATTTTTTTTATTTTTATTTTTTAAAGAGAGAGAGAGAGAGAGATCCCCTGATATTGGGCGACCTTGTTTTATGTTTTTTTTTTAATTTATTTTTTTTAAGATCCCGTTTATTTATTTGACAGACAGAGATCACAAGTAGGCAGAGAGGCAGGCGGAGAGAGAGGGGGAAGCAGGCTCCCTGCCGAGCAGAGAGCCCGATGCGGGACTCGATCCCAGGACCCCGAGATCATGACTTGAGCCGAAGGCAGCGGCCCAACCAACTGAGCCACCCAGGCGCCCCAGAAGACAACTTTTTAATGTGAAAATGATGATTGAATAGCAGAAGCAGGTTAAAAGCAGTTAGAAGAGGATATTTTATATTTTATTCAAGAAGGATAGAGGGTAACCAGGTGGGAGAGTCACGCCTGGATTTTAGTGTGTCATGGAAACGATTATAAGTACTCTTGCATTACAAAGAGTCAGACAGAAACCCTGTGACCTCTTTTCCTGTAATTGAATATGAATACTTATCAGACAAGCTAGGTTCAAAGCCTGCTTCTGCTAGTCTCCAGCTTGTGCTCTCTGTCATGTCCTTTAACCTGTCTGAGTTTACAAAAAGTCTGTGTGGTGAGGATTAACCATGAATGTAAAAATGCCTTGAAAGGGAGAGTGAGAGAAATCCTGAAGGAAAGGGGAAGAAAAAGAGAAGAATGATGAAAGAGAGGAAGCTAGGTTGGAGAGACTATAAGAAGAATGGGAGCTGGTGAAATTATCTCAGACTTTATGTGCTGAAATAGTCATTCTTGTCACAAGCTGCTAGATTCTCTTCTTATGAAAACATTTCTAAGGTGGCAGATGAATATATTTTTAAAAAATTTCCTGAAACATAACACTCTAACAGGATGTGTTAGAGAAATGCCAAGAAAAGAAGGCAGAAGGAGGTAAAGTCCTTGGATGAAGAGGAAGATAAAGTGGTTTATGTATGGACCTACAGAGACAGAAGTCTCACCTCCTCCACAAATTCTTCCTAACCTATCGGGTAGATTTGACTGCCTCCTTCTTAGACCCCCCACTACACTTACACACCTTCTACTAGGGTTGGTGGAATGAATGATTTAGGGACTTCTTTGTCTGTCATTCCCATTAGATAGTAAACCTCTTGGGTGCTGGGACTGTGTCTCCTTTGCCTTGTATATTCCCAGTTTTCCCCATGGAACGTGGGACTTATATGTTTGGCAAATGTTTGTTGAATGAATGAGCCTGGGTCAAGGGATGTAAAACCATGTCCTTTAAAGGATGAATGATGGTCCAGAGAACTCTTAACTTGGAGAAGAGAGAACTCTGGGGAGATATATTCACTTTTTTCCAATATCTGAAGGACTATCTTAAAGAAAAGCCTTTAATATGGGCTCTATGGTCCCCATGGCACAGTTAGGTCTCAGAATGCAAGCTGTGACTCACTAGAAATTCTAACCATCAGAACTGGCCAGCGATGATATGGCTTGTCTCAAAGAGGAAGAACTTATTGCCGCAGAGACTAGATACCATTTTTCAATGTTTCAGACACTAGATTAAATGATCTCTGTAGTCTGCCTGTCTTCCACTCTCATATGAGACTCTTCTTTTTGCTTGTTAAGTTTTTGGCTGATTTTAAAACATCGCCTCATTGGGCATCTCTATCTATTCTTGGAACCGGAGACCTCAGAGCTGGAAGGAACCTCAGAATTCATTTGGTCCAATCCTTTATTTGTACCACTGTGAAAGCCAAGACCCAAGTCAAATATCCAGATTATGGTGGAAGAGAGCCCCAGAACCCAGATGTCCAGGGTTCACTCCGTGGGTGACCTAGATAGCGTGTTCTTGTGGGAGGGCCTGGGTGGCTCAGTCAGTTAAGCAGGCGACTCTCGACTCTCGATTTCAGTTCAGGTCATGCAAGATCTCAGGGTGGTGAGATTCAGCACCACATCAGCTCCAAGCTGAGGCACTGGGTGTGGAGCCTGCTTGGGATTCTCTTTTTCCTTCTCCCTCTGCCCCTCCCCCTCCTAAAAAAGAAAAGAAAAAAGAAAAGATACGGCGCCCTTGTGTCTGAGCAGTGTGACTCTCCTCCCTTTTCTTGTACTGCGTCTTAGCAGGTACTCTGTTCCCCATTCTCTCATGTCAGAATAAAAATTCAGAGAATTTGCAGAATTAGTACAAAATTATCATAATGAAAATGTCACTTTTTTTTGGTAAACCATATTGCATAGTGGTTAAGGGCCTCAAGCTTGGCGCAGCACACACAGCCAGTGCTGCAGAATGTACCCACCACACCCATGAGCTCTGGCGCAAGGCTTCATGTGCCCAGAGGTAGAGGCACCTTTTTAAATTTACACAGGTGACATGTGGGATTGAAACTTGAGGGTTATGGAGACCTGGATTCTAGTTACTCCACTTTTATAGCAGTGCGATTTTGGGCAAGTTAATTAACCCCCTGATTCTGAGTTTCCTCATTTTTAATAAAAGCATAGCTAACCTCCCTTCTAGGGGAGTGATAAGACTCAAGTAAAAACAAACAAACAAACAAAAACCAAAATAAAACCCTGAGCACAGTACCACAATAAGTACTCAACATATATATACCTTAAAAAAAAAAAATCAGCCCTAGTCTTTTTATTTTTCTTCCAGTCTTTTCTCAGATCTAAAAAGAGATAATTGACTAAACCTTCTCCTCAACATTCCAGCCTCTTCCCTTTCTATGGGAAACAATCCTGCTCAATCCCAGCGTCTGGCTCCAGGAAAACTTTCCTTGCACTCTAACTAGAAGACATAGCCTCTGCACTTCCCTCCCTGAGATCTTTTCTCCATCTGTAAATGAAAGCAGGAGAGGAAGGAGTGTCTGCTTTCTATTTATAGCAATCTGTTACCACAAGTTTATCTTAATTTTATAATGTAAGGAAAGAAAGGATTTACAAAATTTGTATTAGAATGCTATCTAAGGTCCCTCCCTGCCCTGAAGTTATTTGAGCCCGGGAATCCCAAACTTCCACTCTTGCCCTTCCTCCATTCTCAAGCTCTCCTTGGCCTTAGAACCCAGAATTCAGCAAGAGTGTACTCAGCAGGTGGAAGGATTTTAAGAAGTAGCTTTCTCCCCTGGGCCCCCAATAGGAACCAGTCCCAGAAATTGCTGTAGCTGGAAATGTAGGGAAGCCCAGAACAGCTCTGGTTACCTCACTCAGCTGGAACACAGCCTATCTTTAAAATTTGAGCACTTTTCTTTATGATTTCACTGTGTCATCCCCAGCCGGTACCCAGTTTCCTTTAGGAAAGCAGCTGAGTTAGAGAACTACAGACCTAAAAGGATATAAACTGGGTAATAAAGAAACCAAGTTTCTACAAAAGCTTTGCAACAAACCCTGTCCTTGCTCTGGTTTCCTTCCACTCCCCCCATCAAGAGCCAAGTAGCTTAAACTTTTCTGACCAAATGACATTAGTTTTATCTTTTCTTCTTTGGCCCATTTTAGTAGAGAAAGGCCACAAGCTAGTAACCCTAAAGATTTATATTTAAAAATTTTCAGAGAGGGGCTCCTGGGTGGCTCAGCTGATTAAATGTCTGCCTTCGCCTCAGGTCATGATCTCAGGGTCCTGGGATCGAGCCCCAGGTCAGGCTCTGTGCTTAGAGGGGAGTCTGCTTCTCCCTCTCCCTTTGCCCCTCCCTGGCCTTATGTGCTCTCTTCACACCTGCCTCCATATCCCTCCTGCCCTGCATCAAATAAATAAATAAAAATTTTTAAAAAAACGTGTTGCTATTAGTTGTAGAGATAAAATTATTACTTAACTGAAATGTATCTTGCCACTTTGGGGGAAAAATTAGATCACTGGTTCATCTAGGAGAAATACAAATGGGACTCTAAAATCTTCACTGAATGCTCTTGGAAACAAGTTGGGAATATCATCACAAAACATACGATTATTTCATGAAAATTCTCATTGCTAAGCTCCCTCCCCACAGCTCCACTCTTCAGGGTGACAGTTCATTTCATCTCCTCTATCTCTTCCCACCACCAACTTCTACCTCTTTGCCTCCTCCCCTTTCCCTGCTCCCATTCTTTCTCCTGGAAAGCAGTCTGGCCTGCTCTCAGCTTCTGTTATGCTCCTGCTTTGAGGGTAAAGAGAGAGGGCAGAGTATTAGTAAATACTTACATTTAGTGTTCCCTTTTTTGTCCTTATCTCAATTATTAATATTTAAAGGTTAATTATTGAGAAACTGCAGAAATCCTTCATTCCTTGTCAAACACCCCAGAAAAAGTGTTTATATAATTTATTTTTTAAAAGATTTTATTTATTTATTTGAGATAGAAATAGAGTGTGCACATGTGAGAGAGCTCGAGAGCAGGGAAGAGGGGCAGAGGGAGAGGGAGAAGCAGGCTCTTCACTGAGTAGGAAGCCGGATGTGGGGCTCAATCCCACGGCTCTGGGATTATGACCTGAACTGAAGGCAGGTGCTTAACCCACTGAGCCACCCAGGTGCCCAAGTTTATACAATTTAGACTGGGGTGGGTGGATGAGCCCTATGATAGAGGTCTGTATAAAGTACATTTGGAGCATGGACATGGGGGCATAAATGGATGTATATCAGTGAAATACCAAACAATGCCCCTGGCCCGTTGTTTTGAGGGTTTGGCAGTCTTTCCTAGTCTATGTGAAAGTAGTCTCTCCCTTGCATGTTGCTATTGTGAGACCTAGGTCTACTTTTCTCAGAAAGACCTGTAGATGAAGTCTGTGCCTTTTGACTTAAAGGACCCTGGGAATATCTCCCTCTCCTCATTCATTCATTTGATCAGAGGGCAACCATTGTACATCCAACACACTTTCACTGAGCCTTTAGTCTGCCTGCTGTGATAAGAACAAACTTAAATGAGCAAGTCCAAGTTTCAGTGTTCTAGGAGCTCAGAATCCAACACAGAGGCAGCTAAGAAACCAGACAGTTTGCAAAGCATGAGCTATTGGTTGGCAAAGAGTCTCTTATGAGCTTGCAGTTAAGATGCTGGCCTTAGGGGTGCCTGGGTGGCTCAGTGGGTTAAGGCTCTGCCTTCGGCTCAGGTCATGATCTCAGGGTCCTGGGACCAAGTGCTGCATTGGGCTCTCTGCTCAGCAGGGAGCCTGCTTTTCCCCTTCTCTCTCTCTGCCTACTTGTGATCTCTCTCTGTCAAATAAAATCTTTTAAAAAATTTTAAAAAGATGCTGGCCTTAGACTGGTGGATCTACTTCCAAGGTGGACTCACTCATACAGCTGCTCAGGAAGCTTTAATTTCTTGCCATGTGGACCTCTCTATAGTGCTGCTTGGATACCCTTACAACATGGCTGCTGGCTTCCTCCAGAGCGAGCAATCCAAGGAAGAACAAGGAAGAACTTGTCTTTTATGATCTCTTCTTGGAAGTCACCCTATATCGTTACCATAATATCCTATAGGTTATACAGTTCACCCTGTTCATTGTGGGAAGGAGTGACTACCAGGAGAGGAGAATCACTGGGTGCCACGGGGAGCGGCAGGCAGAAGAAGAGGGAGAAGTGGAGGGAGAGGGAAAAGTAGGCTCCCTGCAGAGCAAGGGGCCCAATGCAGGACCCAATCGAGGACCCTGGGATAATGACTTGAGCCAAAGGCAGACACTTAACCAACAGAGCCACCCAGGTGTCCCTCCAACCCAGACTTTGTTAATGATAAAAATGACAGTTTTATCTCAATCAGCCAATTCTTCGGTCTACATATGAAATAGTTCTCAACTGAGCAAGGAAAGAGTGGGAGTCATTTATTGACCCTGTAATAGTGATGACATTTGGCTTGATTTTTTAAAAAGATTTTATTTATTTATTTGACACACAGAGGGAGAAATCACAAGTAGGCAGAGAGGCAGGCAGAGAGAGAGGGGGAAGCAGGCTCTCTGCTGAGCAGAGAGCCCGATGCGGGACTTGATCCCAGGATGCTGAGATCATGACCTGAGCTGAAGGCAGAGGCTTAACCCACTGAGCCACCCAGGTGCCCTTGGCTTGATTTTTGAAGACTGAATAGAAGGTCATCAGGTAAAGACGAAGGAGAGGGCATTACAGGCAGAAAGAGCAGCATAATGGAAGTTGTGCAAACATTGAGGAAAGAACCTGGTGCACCAGAGGAATGCACAACTGTAGTATTTAAGGAGCATATTGGAAAGTGGCAGGAAAAGAGGCCATTAGACTAGACCTAGTCTTGGGTCTAGATACATGTTAGACATATATGTCTTGAAAGCAGGAGTTATGTCCATTATGTCCCCCACTGATTTCCTGGTGCTTAGACCAGTGTTTCGCTTAGGGAAGAAAAAAAAAAAAAAGAACATTTCTACCATGTTTAATGAATTTGAATGTTTCCCTGCAGGTGATGGGGGGTTTGGTTCTTCAGCCTTTCCTTTTCTTCTGTGAACTGGTTCATATATATTTCTTAAAGTTAGCCAGAGCTGGTTTCTCTTGCTAGCAACCAGAGAACCCTGTCTGATTTAGTCCCCTCAATATCTCTGCCATAAAGTATATCAAGGGCATCCATACTTCTTTCAGTTGTGGGCCACAAGTTCAGAAATCTCTGGGTGTGCAGCTATGGCATTTAAACTAATAAACATGGAGAATCAAGAGGGTCCATGTGTGTACTAGATGGAAGTCAAGCGTGTGTATTTAAGTCAAGTGTGTGCAACATATGAATGAGCAGAAACATTAAACACAACCTTTAGGAAAAGACAACAGGCAAGTGCAAACAAAAAGAAAGCAGAATATGCATTATTCATATTACAAAATAAACTCAAGGAAAGCAAACTCTATTCAGATATTTACTAAAGGGAGAGCACTACATAACAAAGTTCATAGGAATATGCCAAATCTCTACTTACAAGAAGATTAACAACTTTAAATTTCCTTATTACAGAAATAAGAATGAAAATACCTGAACTGAGCAGTCAAATTAAGAAACATGACAAAGAGAAGGGAGTAGACTGAATAAGAAAAGTGTCTGGCTGCAGGTGGGTCCGTGGGTGTGGAATAGGGGGAGGAAGGGCATCTTGAATGCACAGATCATGGGTCAGAGAAGTTCAAGGACAGCCCAAAGAGGTCAGTGTCATAGAAACAAGGGAAACAGGTTTCTTTTTCTTTTTTTAAAGATTTTATTTATTCTTCTGTCAGAGAGAGTGAGAGAGAGCACAAGCAGGGGGACCATCAGGCAGAAGGAGAAGCAGGCTCCCTGCTGAGCAAGGAGCCAGATACAGAACTTGATCCCAGGACCCTGAGATCATGACCTGAGCCAAAGGCAAATACTTAACCGACTGATCCCCCCCAGGTGTCCTGCAAGGGAAACAGTTTTGTTTTGTTTTTTAAAGATTTTATTTATTTATTTGACAGACAGAGATCACAAGTAGGCAGAGAGGCAGGAAGAGAGAGAGGGGGAAGCAGGCTCCCTGCAGAGCAGAGAGGCTGATGTGGGGCTTGATCCTAGGACCCTGGGATCGTGACCTGAGCCGAAGGCAGTGGCTTAACCCACTGAGCCACCCAGGCACCCCAGTTTTTTTTTTTTAAAGATTTTTAAATTTATTTGACAGAGAGAGAGAGATCACAAGTAGGCAGAGAGGCAGGCAGAGAAAGAAGGGGAAGCAGGCTCCTGCTGAGCAGAGAGCCCGACGTAGGGCTCAATCCCAGGACCCTGAGATCATGACCTGAGCCAAAGGCAGAGGCTTAACCCACTGAACCACCCAGGTGCCCCGGGAAACAGTTTTAATGAAGAAGTAATGAGTTGTAGATAAAAGGAATGACCAACAGGGCACCTGGGTGGCTCAGTGGGTTAAGCCGCTGCCTTCGGCTCAAGTCATGATCTCAGGGTCCTGGGATGGAGTCCCGCATTGGGCTCTCTGCTCAGCAGGGAGCCTGCTTCCCTCTCTCTCTCTGCCTGCCTCTCTGTCTACTGTGATCTCTCTCTGTCAAATAAATAAATAAAAATATTTAAAAAAAAAAGGAATGACCAACAGTATCAAATGCAAAAGAGAGAGCCAATAAGAAAATTACTATGGAATTTGCTGATTACTAGTATGAGGTCACTAGGGTTTCTTGTATACTTCCCACAGAAAGAAAAGACTTTTGCAGAATTCAAAGAAAGGACCTTGAGATAGTGGTCATATCTTACATTTGCTTTTCAGCATCTCATTAGCTTTCTTATGATAAGTGCGCTCCAATTTTTCTATGAAAGACGTCTCTTCTTATGACCACATCTGCATGTCCAGGGGTTGACATGGCCGGCAATGGGCTGGATAACTTAACACCATTCCCACCCCTCTTCTCACTTGTCCTCAATTTCCCAACCACTTGACAGCAAGCAGTGACAATGTGACATAGGGCACAAAAGAGACGCGATATCCAGACAGACATGATAACTAGAACTGGGGCATCCATCTTTCAAAAAAAGTGGGAAGATCAAGAGAATCACAGATCCAACCAGCCCGAATCATTGAAACATGGGACCGATGCCAGTAGCTATATGATCCCAGACATTTTGTGATGTGAGAAATACAGATCCCTGATGTAAATTCTGCCCTAGCAGCTGAAGCTGCTTCTTCTGTTGAAGAAGCCCTGTGATGGTGATGCTGACCTTGCCCGTGGTTCCAGAGGCAGCTATATGACTCAGGCCTAGGGCAGTTCATACAGTACATTGCCCTTGATGTTGGCGAATTGCTCGGGGATGGGCCCAAGAGCAAAGTCAGGACAATCAGAGCCAAAGAAACTCAGCTCTTAGGATGTTTGTGTGAACCGTCAGAGAAGCAGACTTCTCTCTTCCTGCAGTAACTGAGCAAAAGAAGATGTGTAGGTTGAGCTGTGGCAGCATCTTGCCACCACGAAGGGAGAGTCTGTCCGAGACGCGAGCTAGCAGGGAGGAAGCTGAGCCCAGAGATGAAGAACAGAGAAACCAGGTTCTGGTGATGGAGCTTGAGATCTTTTCAAGCCTTCTTTGAAGTCACCCCTTCCCCTGGAGTTTTCACATATGCGAATCAATTAACTTCCTCTTAGTTCAAGCCAGTTGGTCTTCGGTTTTCTGTAACACGAAACCGAGAGTTTGCAGTGGATTGTGTATTCCAGAGATGGCTGCATCAATATATTTATCCCAGCACACATGGTCTTGTGAGCGATGCGACTGATACCCTTCCCACTGAGGTGGGGTCTGGGTTCCCATCCCTGGAGTCTGGCTGGGGCATGTGACTGCCCTAACCCGTGGAGGATGACATGGTGATGCTCTGGGACTTCCGAAGCTAGGGCATAAAAAGGTACAGATTCCATTTCACTCCTCTCTCTCACTTGCCTTTGGAACCCACCCACTGCCTTGTGAGGAAGCCTAACCCACTTATAGATGCCACATGTAGTTGTAAGCCACAATCCCAGCTAAGGTGCCAGCCGGGAGCCAGAATCTATCCCTAGATGTGGGGGACTGAGCCTTCAGATGAGTCCAGCCTCCAGTCTTCAGATCTCCCAGCGAAGACCGGAGATGGTGCAGAGCAGAGAGACTGCAGAGCCATTCTGGGGGCACCCTGTCTGATGTCCTGACCCACAAAGAACGTGAGAAATGATACATGATTATCATTGTTTTCACACAAAATAAGTTTTAGGCTTGTTTGTTCCATAGCGATAGATAAATGAATACAGAGTTCTAACTACTAGAATTGGTGTTCTGTGTGAGAGTGGTTTGAGGAGGATAGTGGCATGAGAAATAAGATTGCAGAGTGTGAAAAGTGAACTGAAGATGAAGAGTGGGGGCTGGGAAGTAAGCTATTCTGGAAAACGTCCATGAAGGTATATCCCTGGAGTTAGGAAAGGCTAAAACAAGTCTGAATCCAAAGCAAACAGCTGCCTTCATGCTTCTGGTCATCAACAGAGGACTAAGGTGTTGAGTTTGATAGAATCCAGGAGGAGGAGCTTCTGCTAACAGGTTTTGTGCACTCCTCTGGATTCCAGAAGGCATTAAGAAAGAATCACAGGTTTGGAGCACCTGCATGGCTCAGTTAGTTAAGTATGACACTTGATTTCGGCTCGGGTCATGATCTCAGGGTCGTGAGACTTAGCCCCACGTCGCAGAGCCCACTTGATTAAAAAAAAAAAAAAAGAAAGAATCACAGGTGGATCAGTGAAACCCTCAAAGAAAAGGCGTTTATTTGAGAAGCATTCCCTATTCAGAACCTCCAGAGGACTTCACTGCCTACATAAAGATCCAACACTTCCACTTGGCATTCAAGGGTTTCCTTAACATTTCTATTTCCCAAAGTCTCCTTCACATACATCCACCCTCCAGCAGAACCACAAGGCTACCAAACAAGACTACTCGATGTTCTCCAAAGTCTCCTTCACTTTGCCACCTCTGAGCCTTTACCCTAGAGGGGGGGAAGCACTGGGGCACTAGCTGTGGTCAGTGTGCTCTTCAGAGCCTGTGCTCATTCTCACCTCAGCCAAAGCCAAGAAGCCTCCTGGAGAGGGGGATCAACCATGTGGTCATAGATCCTCCAGCCTTCTTCTCATGTGATTTTTAATTATCTAATTTATGGGAGTATGATTTATATAGGATAAAAGGCATAGATCTTAAGCATATAGTTTTGACAATACTATTCACCTGATTCACCTAATTACCAATCCAATGAGGTTTTATTTTTTTTTAAGATTTTATTTCTTTATTTGACACAGAGAGAGAGATCACAAGTAGGCAGAGAGGCAGGCAGAGAGAGAGGGGGAAGCAGGATCCCTGCTGAGCAGAGAGCCCGACTCGGGGCTTGACCCAGGACCCTGAGATCATGACCTGAGCCGAAGGAGGAGGCTTTAACCTGCTGAGCCACGCAGGCGCCCCCCCAATGAGGTTTTAGAATATTTCTTTCACTCCAAAAAGTTCCCTCATTCCTCTGCCCTTTTCCAGTCAATCCTTGTGTACCTCCCTTCCCCATCCCCAGAAAACAAATACTCTCTGATTTCTGTTACCATAGATTAGTTTTGCCTCTCTTTATTTTTTTAAGATTATTTATTTATTTAAGACTTATTTGTTATTTTAGAGAGAGAGAGCACAAGTACATAGTGAGGGGAGGGGCTGGGAGAGAATTCTCAAGCAGGCTTCCCACTGAGCATGAACCAGACCTGGGAAGGGGGGTAGTGGGTGTCAATCCCACAACCTATGAGATCACGACTTGGGTCAAATCTAAGAGTCAGGGGCACCTGGGTGGCTCAATCAGTTAAGTGTCTGCCTTCAGCTCAGGTCATGATTCTGGAGTTCTGGAATCGAGCCCCGACTCAGACTCCTTGCTCAGTGGGGAGTCTGCTTCTCCCTTTGAGGCACCTGTCCCTGCTTGTGCTCTTTCTCTTTCTCCCTCTCTCTCTCTCTTTCTGTCAAATAAATAAATAAACTCTTAAAAAACAAAACAAAGCTAAGAGTCAGATGCTCAACCAACTTAGCTGCCCAGGCACCCCAGGATTTTTAATTTTTAAGTAATCTCTACATCCACATGGGGCTCAAACTCACAAACCTGAGATCAAGAGTTGCACACTCTACCAACTGAGCCAGTCGGGCACGCCTAGTTTTGCCTCTCTTTGAGCCTCATATAATTGGAATACACCATATGCATTCTGTGTCATATTTCTTTCACTCAACTTTGAGATTCATCTGTGTTCTTGTGTGCATGAATCATTTGTTCCTTTTTCTTGTTGAGTAGCATTCCATTGTATGAACGTATCACAGTTCATTTATTCATTTCCCTGTTGATGGACATTGGAGTTATTTGCAGTTTTTTACTATGATGACTAAAGCTACTAAGAAAATTCTTTTTTTTTTTAAAGATCTTATTTATTTATTTGACAGAGAGCACAAGTAGGCAGAGAGGCAGGCAGAGAGAGAGGGGGAAGCAGGCTCCTCGCTGAGCAGAGAGCCCGATGCAGGGCTCGATCCCAGGACCCTGGGATCATGACCCGAGCTGAAGGCAGAGGCTTTAACCCAGTGAGCCACCCAAGCACCCCCCCCTAAGAACATTCTTGAACATTCCTAGCAGATATTTGTTTTTATTTCCTAGGAGTGGAACTGCTGGGTCATTGGACAAGTGAATATTTAACTTTATAAGAAACTGCTAAACGGTTTATCTAAGAAGTTGTGCCATTTCATGCTCCCACCAGCAGTGTATGAGAGTTCCAGTTGCTCTAGCCTTGCCAATATTTGGTATTGTTAGTCTTTTGGAGTTGTCAGTGGGTGTGAAATTGTATCTCATTATGGTTTTAATATGGATTTCCCTGATGACTAAAGACACCAAGAATCTTTCATGTGCTTATTCATATCTTTTCTTTTGTGAAGTGTCTGTTCAAGTCTTTTGCTATTTTTTTTTTTAAGATTTTATTTATTTGACAGAGAGAGAGAGACAGCAAAAGAGGGAACACAAGCAGGGGGAATGGGAGAGGGAGAAGCAGCCTTCCCAGTGGAGCAGGGAGCCCGATGTGGGACTCGATCCCAAGACCCTGGAATCGTGACCTGAGCTGAAGGCAGCTGCTTAACAACTGAGCCACCCAGGTGTCCCTATTTCTTAAAATTGATTTGAACCTACAGAATTCTTTGTTGCCAAGGTTACAGACATAGGATCCAGAAGCCAACCTGGAATTCACCTGGCCCTGGCACACAAGTTCAAGGCCAGGTGTCTATACTCAAAGCATCTGAATGTACTCTGGAGTTAAACTACATAGGATTATGCAAGTGTTGCAAATTGTGTCATTTGGCATTAGATATGAGACGGTGCACCTGGACAAAGAGCAGAAATTCATGGATACAAATTATAATCACCTAGGGAATTCTCATTCCTCAGAGATTCTGATTTAACTGGTAGAGGTGCAGTCTGGGCATTGGGAGTTTTAAAAGCTTTCCAGATGATTCTAACATGCAGCCGGAGTTGAGAATCACTTGTCTAAAATGAAAGACATTCATTCGTTACTGGCATCTGCTATCCTGTTTTTGCTAAACCATCAAGCTGATTTATGAAACATTTTAAGCTCCTTTTTCAAATAGCTAAATTGTTTGGAGAAGCTAGAGATTTTAATTCATTTATCAGTATAAAGCATCAAACTGCAGAATACGGACCATGATCAATTACTCTTCTTTACTGGCTTCGTGATTTTCTCAAACCCTCATCTCAACTATAATAATCATGTTTGAAATAAATGAGGACTTCACCTTCACAATTTCAGACACATTCACTCAGCAGTTAAAATATATAAGAATTCTCTTTATTTCTTGTCTTAAGCTGATGTGGAGACATCCCATGTATTCGTAACTAATTACCAAGTCCCATCCCCCAAAAAGCCAGAATTCAAATTTGGAAAAGGTTATGCAGAAGTGATAATCTAGGGTAAAGTACAGCAAATTCTGGTCCATAGTACAAATCCTTCCCATGGGGTAATTCCAGTCTACTGATTGTTTTGTAAACAATGTGTAAACTGTGAACATCTTTAAGTGATGGAACAAGTTAAAATGAGAATAAAAATTATATGAAATTACAGTGAAAAATTATATGAAAATCCAATTTCAGTTTCCATAAAGTTTTACTGAAACACTCACTCTTCATTTGCATAATCATTTACATATCATTCCATTCACTTACATATTGTTTTTTTTTTCTTTTTTTAAATTCATTTATTTGTCAGAGAGAGAGGGAGAGAGCACAGGCAGATAGAGTGGCAGGCAGAGGCAGAGGGAGAAGCAGACTCCCTGCTGAGCAAGGAGCCCGATGTGGGACTCGATCCCAGGACGCTGGGATCATGACCTGAGCCGAAGGCAGCCCCGTAACCAACTGAGCCACCCAGGCGTCCCTTACATATTGTTTATATCTGCTTTTGTACTCTAGTGTCAGAATTAAGTAGTTGCAACAGAAACTAAGACCCACAAGCCTAAAACATCTACTATCTGGACTTTCACAGAAAAGGTTAGCTGACCGCAGGGCTAGAATAGTAGTACATAATAGAATTTACAATTTGTTTGGGCAATCTGAAGGTAGAGGGTTGACCTCCTTCCAGGTTAGAGCCCCAGAGAGGGGCTGCGTGGTAAGTCTACATTCCAGGTTCTCAGAGCCTGGTCCTCAGACCTACAGCACCAGCGTCACCTGGGAGCTTGCCTGAAATGTACATTCTCCAGCCTTACTCCAGAGACCCTGAATCAGAAGCTTTGGGAGTGGGGCCCAGCACTTGGCATTTGAGCAATTCCTCCAGGTGGTGCTAAAGCAAGAGAAGCCAGGCAGGCAGGGCTTCAGACCGCAACCTGAAGTCCTATGACTCTGCCTAGCATTGCCGAATGATCCCACGCACCTAACAGGGGCACAGAAGTAGCTGGAAGAGAGCCGAGCTCAAAGTCACATGATTGGGATCAAAGGAAGATGTGATAGCAAAGCTTGGAACAGGGCCTGAAGGCCAGCTGGGGAGAAGCACGTTTCAGTGATGCTAACACTTAGAAGCCACACAGATGAAAGAGGCAGGATCCCCAAATGAGTGAGATTGTTTTTCGCCATACTACAGAAATAACAGAAGTGAAGGTACAGGAAAAAATAAAGTTTATCTTCTTTTCTCCCCTCAAGCTTAACTGAGGCATAATGGAAACTAAAAATTGTATATATTTAAGGTGTACAATGGGATGATCTGATACATGTGTACATTGTGAAATGATTACTATACTAAGTTAATGACTATATCCATCACCTCACATAGGTTCCTCATTATTGTTTTATTATTTATTTATTTATTTTATTATTATTGTTTATTGATTATTATTTTTTGGTGAGAACAGTTAAGATTTACTCTCAGAAAATTTCAAGTGTACGCTATAGTATTAGTAAATGTACTCTGCATGCTGTACCTTAGATTCCCCAGAATTTATTCATCTTACAATCCAGTCTATACCCTTTGACCAACACCTCCCCATTTCCCCCTCCCCCTAGCCCCTGGCAGCCACCAATATACTCTCTACTTCTGTGAAATGTACTTCCTAGATTCACATGGGAATGAGGTCAAGACAGAAAGTAGTGGTCTTTCTGTTTCTGATTTATTTCATAAATAAACTGAGCATAAAGTGTGCCAACTTTATCTGTATTGTTGAAAATGAAGGATTTCCTTTTTCAATGCATGAATAATATTCCGTTATGCATTTTGTAAACATTTATATATGTACATATATATCTCACATTTTCTTTATCTATGCATCAGTTGACACACACTTAGGTTGTTACCGTATCTTGCTTATTGTGAATAATGCCACAATGAACCTGGGAGTGCAGTTACTTCTTCAAGATTCTGATTTAAAATATTTGGATATATACCTAGAGAAGGATTGTTGGATCATATGGTAGTTCTATTTTTAGGATTTTTAAAAAATATTTTATTTATTTATTTGACAGAGAGAAATCACAAGTAGGCAGAAAGGCAGGCAGAGAGAGATGGGGAAGCAGGCTCCCCGCTGAGCAGAGAGCCTGATGCTGGACTCGATCCCAGGACCCTGAGATCATGATCTGAGCTGAAGACAGAGGCTTAACCCACCAAGCCACCCAGGCGCCCCCATTTTTAGTTTTTAAGGGAATTTCCATACTTTTCTATAATGGCTGTACCAATTTACAGTCCCACTAAAAGTAAACAAGTTTTCTCTTTTGTTCACATCCTCACCAGCACTTGTTATTTCTTGACTTTTTGATTAATAGCTATCCTAACAGATGTGAAGTGATATGTAATTATAGTTTCGATTTGCATTTCCCTGATAATTAGTGATATTGAAACCTTTTTATATACCTGCTAGCCATGTGGATGTCTTCTTAGGAATAAAGTTTCACTTCTTGAAATACGAATTTGTGAACTGAGGTTTGTGCTTGCTGTATCATTAATAAATGTTGGTTGGTTGTTTTAGGGGAAATGTGGGGATATAGGGACTACTCTAGCAGAAAGTTCGAGATCCTATGCAGCCAGCTGCTGGTTAACTGTTGTGAAAGCATAAAAAGTATAAACACCCTTCATTCCTGGCCCCGTAAAGGTGACCTGGCCTTGGCCCCCTCCCAGCAGACTCCCATCATTATACTTTCTGTCCACTCTTGTAGATGTTTCAATTTTTCCAAAATAAAAAGTCTTGCTTTTTAAAAAAGGCTTCTTAAGAGAGCAATAACATTTATTTGAAAGAAGTCATGGTTATTTGTCCAATAAAATACTTAGAGTCTTTATAAAAGTGTTTCAGTATTTTGTGGGTGAATAAAATATTAAAACTATTTTTGATGACTGAGATTTTGCTTGCATGATATTTTGTAGTGTATTGTTATAGAGGGGCTGCTTTCCTCATTGTATTCTTCCTTCTTAGTACAGACAGGTCCCCATATTCATGTCTGTGCATTCACCGGGCCATGAAAATGCCTTTCTAGGGATTCTACCTGTTCATCACCACTGTGTGATTGAGAAGGAGAATGGGAGGGAAGGAAGACCTTCCTGGTAGGCACCAGCAAACCACCATTGCAAGCAAGGTAAGGACGACCAGGAATCCTATAAGCAGGATTCTCTCTGTGGTTTCCCAGTTCACGCAGTCCTAGCATTATCCACCTTTCACATCCACATAGTTCTCCAAGAATACTTCTTAGTGGGCATTTCTTAGTGATGGATGCCACTTCTCTTTCCAAGCCACTTCTCAGAGCAGTGAAAACTTAGGGGTTCCCCTTCAGGCTATAGGGGTCCTAAATGGTACCTGTGATTTGCAGGGGACTCAGGATATATTGGGTTTTAGTACTCGTGTTGCAGCTGCAGCTTGATTCCAGTCTCCAGGAAGGCTTGCAGTGAGATGCGTTCTGCACATGGGTGGTCTGGTACGAAGGACAGCCATGGGAGGGGTCAAAAGAATTTCATAAACTGAATAAATGGGCTTGGCAGGTCTTTCTCCAGAATTCCTTTTGTAGATCCAGTTTCTCTAGCTGGAATGGATATGTTGATATGGAGTCCAATTTTGGCCCAGAGGCCTGCTGACCAGGGTCTTCTAAATTGCAGTTTGCATGTATATCGTGATCATTGGAAATGGCTCAACTATATAAGGCGGTCTTGTGGCAAAGTTTACTCAGTCTTTGCTTTACAGTCTACTTGCCAGAATTTTGGAAGAGATGCAGAATATGTGGTTGAAATTTGATGTGTAAGTTTTTATATTCATGTTAAAAAGTTAGTCCTGTAAAATAAGAATCTTGCTCTGAATTGCTAGGTCATGGGTTCTCAACTAGACTACATATTGAGATTGCCGAGGGACCCCATGCCTGGATCCATCCCTCACAGATTCTAGTTGAATTGGCCTGGTGTTTGACCCGGCCATCAGGAATTTTAAAAGTTCCCCAAGTCATTTAAAACAAATTTTTTTTTTTAGATTTTATTTATTTGTTTGACAGAGAGAGAAAGCATGAGCAGGGGGAAGCAGCAGAGAGAGGGAGGGAGAAGCAGCTTCCTGCTGAGCCGGGAGCCTGACGCTGGGTTCGATTCCAGGACCCCGAGATCATGACCCAGGCCGAAGGCAGATGCTTAACTGAGTGAGCCACCCAGGCATCCCTCCCTAGGTGATTTCAATGTACAAACAAATTCATGAACCACTGATAACCTTTCTCATGCTTCAATCATTTTAGTGCTGAAGTTTCAGGATCCTATGAATGAGATAAATTCAAGGGCTGAGATAATTTTCTTCTGAATAAAGTCAGATTTAATAGCCAGAGCTGCATTGTTTTCCCAGCAGACGGTCAGAGATCTCAGGGTGGGCAGTAAAAGTCAGCACAGCCTAACAGGCCCTGTTATAAGAAGAAACTTCTTTTATAGACATATAAGAGACTAAAACCCAGGCCAAATTATATAAAAATAAACCACAAATGCCTAGGCCACATTTTAATTCCCAGAATTATGGTGTAACGGTGGAGAGAAGATGGGTTTTGGAGTTCGAGGTCCAGGTTTAGAGTCTGGTTTTTCCACTTAAGAGCTCTGGGATCTTAGATGAGTCATTTGACCTCTTTGAACTTTGATTTATTCATCTGAAAACTGTAACAATGGTTACTGGAGTGGCTTTTTGGGTGAAGATTAAATATGTTGATATGTGGCATACTTTTAATTATAATACATGGCACTTATGATATCATTATGATTGATAAAAAATTAGAAATATTTGCCATCTGGGCAGCAACCAACTCACCCCAACTGATATTTAAAGAGTATCTTTGATGTAATATTCCTATACATATCAATTTTATTTTCATAATTTCTTTGTTTTTATAGCAGAAATTGCAAGCATGCACAAAAGCAGAAAGAATCGTGTAATTTGGTGCTTCTCAAGCTTTAGTGTTTCTGTGATTCACCTGGGGAGCTTGTTAAATTGCAGATTCTGACTCAGTAGATCTGCAGTGGGGCCTGAGACTCAGCATTTCTAGAAAAGGTTCCCTGGGACACTCAGGTCTGCAGACCACAAATGCCATACATATGTTTGGCTATCACCAAGTACCTTGACTGGGTGGCTTAAACAACAGAGATAGATTTCTCACAGTTCTGGAGGCTGGGAAGTCTGAGATCTGGGTGCCAGAATGGTCAAGTTCTGGTGAGAGCTCTCTTACTGGCTTACAGACTGCTCTTTTTTGCTGTATCCTCTCATGGGAGAGAGAGGAAACTCTGGTGTCTCTTCTGTGCTTTAAGGGCACAAATCCAACATGGGGGCTCTACTCTCATGATTTCCTCTAAACCTAACTACCTCTCAAAGGTCCCAACTCCTAATACTATGGCCTTAGGAGTTAGGGTTTCAATATAAGAATTTCAGGGAGGCACAAACATACAGTTCGTAACACAAGATATAATGTACTTTTAAGCATTATTATTCAACTTCAACAGTAATTAATTCATAGCCAATTTTGTCTTTGTCTCCTCTTCATCTACCCCCACTCCAGTTATTTTGAAATAAATCTCAGGTTCCTGTCACTCACTACACCTATATTTTAGTATTACCTCTTTAAGAAGAGATGCAGTCGTACCCCGGAGATGTTGAGATTTATTTCCCCACCACTGCAATCAAGTGAATCTTGCAATAAAGTGAGTCGAATGAACTCTTTGGTTTCCCATTGCATATAAAAGTCATTTTTATACTATACTGCAGTGTATTAAGCTTGCAATAACATTATGACTCAAAACAATGTACATACCTTAATTAGAGAATATTGCTGGAATTAAAAATATATATATTGCTGGGGTGCCTGGGTGGCTCTGTTGGTTAAGCGACTACCTTCAGCTCAGGTCATGATCCTAGAGTCCCACATAGGGTTCCCTGCTCAGAGAGAGTCTTCTTTTTTTTTTTTTTTAACATTTTATTTATTTATTTGAGAGAGAGAGAGAGTGAGAGAGAGAATGAGAGCAGAGAAGGTCGGAAAGAGAAGCAGACTCCCCATGGAGTTGGGAGCCCGATGCGAGACTCGATCCCAGGACTCTGGAACCATGACCTGAGCCGAAGGCAGTTGCTTAACCAACTGAGCCACCCAGATGCCCCCAGAGGGAGTCTTCTTCTCCCTCTGACCCTCCCTGCTCTTGTGCTCTCCCTCTCTCATTCTGTCTCTCTTCACCTATGATCTTCTGTCTTGTTTCTCAAATTCCTCATATCACTGAAATCATATGATAATTATCTTTCCCTGATTGAGTTATTTCACTTAGCATAATACCCTCTAGTTCCATCCATGTCATGGCAAATGGTAAGATTTCCCCTTTTGATGGTTGTGTAATATTCCATTGTATATATAGACACCACATCATTATCCATTCATCTGTTGATGGACATCTGGGCTCTTTCCATAGTTTGGCTATTGTTGACATTGCTGCTATAAACATTGGGGTACAGGTGTCCCTTTGGATCACTAACTTTGTATCTTTGGGGTAAATACCCAGTAGTGAGATTGCTGGGTCATAAGGTAGCTCTATTTTCAACTTTTTGAGGAACCTCCATACTGTTTTCCAGAGTGGCTGCACTCAGCTTGCGTTCCCACAAACAGTGTAGGAAGGTTTCCCTTTCTCTACATCCTCGCCAACATTCGTCATTTCCTGACTTGTTAACTTTAGCCATTCTGACTGGTGTGAGCTGTTTTCTCATTGTGGTTTTGATTTGTATTCCCCTGATGCTGAGTGATGTTGAGCACTTTTTCATGTGTCTGTTGGCCATCTGGATGTCTTCTTTGCAGAAATGTTTGTTCATGTCTTTTGTTTACTTCTTGATTGGATTATTTGTTTCTTGGGTGTTGAGTTTGATGAGTCCTTTGGAGATTTTAGATACTAGACCTTTATCCAATATGTCATTTGCCAGTATCGTCTCCCATTCTGTCAGTTGTCTTCTGGTTTTGTTGACTGTTTCCTTTGCTGTGCAAAACATGTTTATCTTGATGAAGTCCCAATAGTTCATTTTTGCCCTTGCTTCCCTTGCCTTTGTCGATGTGTCTAGAAAGAAGTTGCTGTAGCTGAGATGCCTGGGTGGCTCAGTCAGTTAAGTGTCTGCCTTCACCTCAGGTCATGATGTGGGGGGGGGGGGTCCTTGCTCAGCAGGAAGCCTGCTTCTCCCTCTGCCTGCCACTCCCCCTGCTTGTGTGCTCTCTCTATCTGACAAGTAAATAAAAAAAGAATTTTAAAGAAGTTGCTGTAGCTGAGTTCGAAGGGGTTGTTGGGTGTGTTCTCCTCAAGAATTTTGATGGATGGGGCTCCTGGGGGGCTCAGTGGGTTAAGGCCTCTGCCTTCAGCTCAGGTCATGATCCCAGGGTCCTGGGATCGAGCCCCGCATCGGGCTCTCTGCTTAGCAGGAAGCCTGCTTCCCTTCCTCTCTCTCTCTCTCTGCCTGCCTCTCTGCCTACTTGTGATCTCTGTCTGTCAAATAAATAAATAAAATCTTAAAAAAAAGAATTTTGATGGATTCCTGTCTCACATTTAGGTCTTTCATTCATTTTGTTTATTTTTGTGTATGGTGTAAGGAAATGGTCCAGTTTCATTCTTCTGCCATGTGGCTGTCCAATTTTCCCAACACCCATTTGTTGAAGAGATTGTCTTTTTTCCAGTGGACATTCTTTCCTATTTTGTCGATGATTCGTTGACCATAGAGTTGAGGGTCCATTTCTGGGCTCTCTATTCTGTTCCATTGATCTGTGTGTCTGTTTTTGTGCAAGTACCATACTGTCTTGATGATGACAGCTTTGTAATAGAGCTTGAAGTCTGGAATTGTGATGCCACCAGCTTTGGTTTTCTTTTTCAATATTCCCCTGGCTATTCAGGGGCTTTTCTGGCTCCATAAAAATTTTAGGATTATTTGAGCTGGGGAAAAAGCAGATGCTGATGATATTTTGATAGGGATTGCATTAAATGTTAGATTACTCTAGGTAGCATAGACATTTTCCCAATATTTGTTCTTCCAATCCATGAGCATGTTATATTTTTCCATTTCTTTGTGTCTTCCTCAGTTTCTTTCATGAGTATTCTATAGTTTTCTGAATACAGATTGTTTGCCCCTTTGGTTAGGTTTATTCCTAGGCATCCTATGGTTTTGGGTGTAATTGTAAATGGGATCAATTCCTTAATTTCTTTCTTCTGTCTCGTTGTTAGTATATAGAAATGCAACTGATTTCTGTGCATTGATTTTATATCCTGCCACTTTACTGAATTCCTGTGTGAGTTCTAGCAGTTTTGGGGTGGAGTCTTTGGGGTTTTCCACATAAAGTATCATATCATCTGCAAAGAGTGAGACTTTGACTTCTTCTTTGCCGATTTGGATGCTTTTTTTTCTTTTTTTTGTCTGATTGCTGAGGCTAAGACTTCTAGTACTATGTTGAACAGCCGTGGTGGTAGTGGACATCCCTGCTGTGTTCCTGATCTTAGGGGAAAAGCTCTCAGTTTTTCCCCATTGAGAATGATATTCACTTTTTCATAGATGGCTTTTATGATATTGAGGTATGTTCCCTCTATCCCTAGACTGTGAAGAGTTTTGATCAGGAAAGGATGCTGTACTTTGTCAGATGCTTTTTCTGCATCTATTGAGAGTATCACATGGTTGTTGTCCTTTCTTTTATTAATGTAGTGTGTCACATTGATTGCTTTGCAAATGTTGAACCAACCTTGCATCCCAGGAATAAGTCTTTTTAATGTGCTGTTGGATCCTACTGGCTAGGACTTTGGTGAAAAGTTTTGCATGTTCATGTTCATGTCCATGTTCATCAGGGATATTGGTCTGTCATTCCCCTTTTTGGTGGGGTCTTTTCCTGATTTGGGGATCAAGGTAATGCTGGCCTCATAAAATGAGTTTGGAAGTTTTCCTTCCATTTTATGTTTTGGAACAGTTTCAGAAGAACAGATATTAACCCTTCTTTAAATGCTTGGTAGAATTCCCCTGGGAAGCTGTCTGGCCCTGGGCTCTTGTTTGTTGGGAGATTTTTTTTTTTTTTTTAAAGACACTTGGTGTTGGTGTTTCTTTCTTTTTTTTTTTTTTTTTTTTAAGATTTTATTTATTTACTTGTTAGAGAGAGAGAGAAAGAGCAAGCCCTGGCAGACAGAGGCAGAGGGAAAGAAGCAGGCTCCCTGCCGAGCAAGGAGCCCGATGTGGGACTCAATCCCAGGATGCTGGGATCATGACCTGAGCCGAAGGCAGCTGCTTAACCAACTGAGCCACCCAGGCGTCCCTTGTTGGGAGATTTTTGATGACTGCTTCAATTTCCTTGCTGGTTATGGGTCTGTTCAGGTTTTGTATTTTTTCCTGGTTCAGTTTTGGTAGTTTATAGTCTCTAGGAATGTCTCCATTTCTTCCAGCATATAGTTGCTCATAATATGTTCTTACAATTGTATTTCTGGGATGCCTGGGTGGCTCAGTTGGTTAAGCAGCTGCCTTCGGCTCGGGTCATGATCCCAGCGTATCCCACATCGGGCTCCTTGCTCGCAGGGAGCCTGCTTCTCCCTCTGCCTCTGCCTGCCACTCTGTCTGCCTGTGCTCCCTCGCTCTCTCTCTCTGACAAATAAATACATAAAATCTTAAAAAAAATAATTGTTTGTATTTCTTTGGTGTTGGTAGTGATCACTCCTTTTTCACTCATGATTTTTTATTTATTTAATTTATTATTTAATATTTTTATTATATATTTTAAATAATAAATATTATTTATTTATTTAAATAATAAATATTTAATTTAATAAATTAAATATTTAAATAATAAATATTTAATTTATTTTTTAAAAGATTTTGTTTATTTATTTATTTAGATTTTGTTTATTTATTTGACAGAGATCACAAGTAGGCAGAGAGGTAGGCAGAGAGAGGGGGGGAAGTAGGCTCCCTGCTGAGCAGAGATCCCGATGCGGGGCTCGATCCCAGGACCCTGAGATCATGACCTGAGCTGAAGGCAGAGGCTTTAACCCACTGAGCCACCCAGGTGCCCCTCTGCTCTGTTCTTTATTATTTCTCTTCTCTTGCTGGGTTTAGGCTTTATTTGCTCTTCTTTCTCCAGCTCTTTTAGGTCTAGGGTTATATTAGGTGTAGCGTTAGCTTGTGCATTTGAGACCTTCCTTATTTTTTTTTTAAGATTTTATTTACTTATTTGACAGAGAGAGAGATCACAAGTAGGCAGAGAGGCAGGCGGTGGGGGGGGGAGCAGACTTCCCGCTGAGCAGAGAACCCGATGTGGGGCTCGATCCTAGGACCCTGCGATCATGACCTGAGCTGAAGGCAGAGACTTAATTCACTGAGCACCCAGGCTCCCTGACCTTTCTTATTTCTTGAGAAAGGCTTGTATTGCTACATATTTCCCTCTTAGGACTGCCTATCTTGCACCCCAAAGATTTTGAAGAGTTGTGTTTTCATTTTCATTTGTTTCCATGAATTTTTAAATTCTTTAATTTCCTGCTTGACCCATTCATTCTTTAGTCGGATGCTCTTTAGCCTCCATGTATTTGAGTTCTCTCCAACTTTCCTCTTGTGACTGAGTTCAGCTTTCAAAGCATTGTGGTCTGAAAATATGCAGAGAATTATCCCAATCTTTTGGTACCAGTTGAGACCTGACTTGTGACCCAGGATGTGATCTATTCTGGAGAATGTTCCATGTGCACTTGAGAAGAATGTGTGTTCTGTTGCTTTGGGATGGAATGTTCTGTATATATCTGTGAAGTCGATCTGGTCAAGTGTGTCGTTTAAATTCCTTATTTCCTTGTTGATCTTTTCCTTAGGTGACCTCTCCATTTCAATGAGGGGGGTGTTAAAGTCCCCTACTGTTATTGTATTATTGTTGATGTGTTTTTTTGACCTTTTTATTAATTGGTTTATATAATTGGCTGCTCCCGTATTAGGGGCATAGATACTTACAATTGTTAGATCTTCTTCTTGGATAGACCCTTTAAGTATGATATAGTGTCCTTTCTCATCTCCTATTTCAGTATTTGGTTTAAAATCTAATTTGTCTGATATAAGGATTGCCACCTCAGCTTTCTTTTGATGTTCATTAGCATGGTAAATGGTTTTCCACCCCCTCACCTTAAATCTGAAGATGTCTTTGGGTCTAAAATTAGTTTCTTGCAGACAGCATATCGATGGATCTTGCTTTTTTATCCAATCCAATACCCTGTGTCTTTTGATTGGGGCATTTAGCCCATTTACATTCATA